>BQNB010005768.1:0-60553 GCA_026074375.1 Tanacetum coccineum | reverse complement strand
ATTTTTACCAAGTACATTATCCATTTAACGTACTTTTCAAAACGTTATATCAAAACAAGCATTAAACGTAAACGTTTATATCAAAACCCTAATTATATGTAATGTATACATATAAAATGAATATGCAAGCCTTTAAAGCATGTGTACAAGTATCATAGCACCACATTTGAATATCTTTTCCCTCCTAAATCAAGTTATAACTTTCTAAAGCTCAATGTACAAGTCAATAATGCAAGAAAGTCAAATTAGGTCATTTTACCTCCTAAATCACTTTGGTTTCTTACCACCACTTTAACACAAGGTACAAGCACTTAATGCATGACTTCTAAACCCTAAACCTAATCCCTAAATCATTCTAAAACCTAATCTAAAACCCTAAACCCTAAACAAAACCCTAAAACCCTAATTTCACTTTAAACCTAAAACTAAGCCCTAAAACTTAAAACTAAACCCTAAACCTTAATCCTAAACCCTAAACCTTAATCCTAACACTAATCCTAAACCCTAAACTATCTTAAACCCTAACCCTAACTAGAAATTAAAACCCTAAACCCTAACCCGAAATGAAATGAACCCGACACCCCTTTTCATACATTTTTACCCATTTTAAGCAACCAAGCACCTCAAGCAAGCACCCTAGCACCTCTATGACATCACTAATCAGCCACCCAAGTAGCTTACAAGAACCTCCCTTTCAACTCTTGGCCACCAAGCTTGCTACATCACCTCCTTGTCTCTTTTTCTAGCCGAACCCCGCCAACACCATATATCTTGCTTAGATATTTTTCTAGCTCATATTACTCATCACCTAGCTTCCATGAATCATCTATCTACAGCCCTAGATCTACTACACTAAGCAAACTTGGGCACCAAGGGTGTTTTCACCTTATAAATACACGAACCAAGCACCCTTTTATAATCATCCCTCAACACTTTCTTCACACACTCAAATGGAGTTCTAACCTTTCCATAGCAGCAATAGAAGATCAAGAGAAGTCCCAAAGCTCAGAATAGAAGCCAAGAATCAAGAAAAATGAGCCCTTGAAGTCGTTACTAGGCGTACGAACCTAAAAACCCCATTTCGACCTATTTCTAGCTCAAGTAAGCTTAGTTCTTGTTCAATAAGCTTATAATATGTATTATAATGCTCATAATACTCTTAAGATCATATATAGACTCTTATTTTAAGCCTTGAATCCTCAAACCCATGTGTTTAACCCTAAAAATGATCCGTTTTGATTTTCTAGCTAACGAATCCTTTCTCTAAACTTTTGTTACGTTAGAACATCTTAATTTGGCTTATTCTAATAAGCTATAACCTGCAAATATCATTTGGAACCTTAAAATAAGCTTGCATGGCTTTTTGGACTTGTTTTGCAAATATTTCCATGCATAGGGGTATATATCGTAACTTTTTGAAATTTATAACTAAAGGGGCTAAAAATGTCATTATTCTAAAGTTATAACTATAAGGACCTATTTTGCCAAGTTTCAAAGTTAAAGGTTTAAATTATATATACTTTATATATAAAGGACTAAAGTTGTAAAAGTTTATAAACCAAGGGTATATATTGCCAATTTTGCAAACTTAAAAATATAAAATATAATATTTTTATATAAATTAAAATATAATATTTTTTTAAATAAATTATAAAAAATATATCATTAATATTATAAAACTCGAATTTTATTAAAACCGCGATTCATTTATCCGTCTATTAATCATCGATCGACGCATTTATAAAAACAATTACGTTATATAATTTAACGTAATTTATCATCGACTAGCTTTTGAAAGAAACTTAAAATTTTATCGTATCACGTTACTAGGGAGCTTCATGTGAGGAGTTTCATTTGGGTATAGTTTTGACGAGTTTACTGGATTTACAATTTTGAAATGTCTGGCTCCATCATATTTCTACCTACATGACCCTCTGAATAGATGCCCGAACAGATGGAATACACTATTTTCTATGAAATTAATAGAATCAAATAATACGTTAAACTTTATAAAGTTTTTGAAACATAACCATCACACACACACACACACAGACATATTACCCCAGGATTGCGTGAAGAGGCTGTTACTTTCACTTGATGAAACTTTTTCCATCAATCAGATTTTCCTGTAAAGGTGGCGTTTCATAAGCCTCGCATTTTAACTCCTTTCTAATGTTTTCATATAAACCCGCGAGGGGGATACATGCTATAAAACCATTGAATGCTAGTGTTTTTCTAACAGTATGCTGAAACCGGAAATATTTATTGCCTAAGTCCTTACTTTTGCCATTAAGACCCCACTATCATGAACCGTTAATTACTTTTCGGAGTAAGCGTGAATGCTGTGAATAGATCTATTTGGGACTATGAACTCCCCGTGGTGTACCTGATACTTGTTCTGTAACCAAACGCACTTCATTTGAATCACTATGCGGTGTTTGGGCAAAGGCACCCTGGGGCAACATCTTTGTGATTATTGATTAATCACATGTGTCTCGGTGTCATGAGCTTAGGGCAATAATATTGTTTTCTATAATAATTGTACTCATTGCAATTATTACACTTATGGGTGTATAACAACGTAACCACTGTTTAAAGTGATGAGTATTTTTTTTTTCATGTTTATGTCATTCAAACAGTTTACCTAAACCTAATGAATTCCACTCACCATTATGTTTGATTCTTTTTAGCATGATATATCGTAGTAATTGAGCGTCACATGGCACGGAGTGGCACAGACTTGAATATAGCTAAACTGTTATCATTCAAACTTTATGTTTCTAGATTTTGGGACCTCTCTTTTGTAAAAACTCTTATAAATAAATGAATGATAACTAAATTTTCCAAAAATGTCTCTTTACGATTCGTTTTCTATGATTATGACTGTTGTACTATGAAATAATACCCTAGATTAGCTTCCGCTGCTATATTTGTCAAAATGGGGGTGTTATAGTATATTAGTACTGCTAGTTACTACTAATAGTATATGTTAGTACTGCTAGAGTAAAGTTAGTACTGTTGGTGAAGATTGAATAAAATATTCCAAGTAGTTAATGTTGCTTGTACACAGTTAATGTTGCTGGTGTATAAGTTACTATTGTTAGTGTTCAGAGTTAATGCTATAAGTGCAAAGTTACAACTGCTGAAAAGATTAAGACTGCTAAAAGATTTTCTACTATCAGAGAAAGGATAAAGACTGCTCAGAGAAAAGATAAAGATTGAATGTAATTCAAGATTACTTAGTTGGATAAGGATTGTTATTTATTAGAATAGATCCTTTGAGAATATTCTATAGTTTTAGAAGATATTGTAAATCGCTAGGGACTCCTTGGTGTATAAAAGAGTCCTAGGGCATAGAGTTTGATATCTCTGTTTGTTTTTGATAGCCAGTATAGTTTCAAGGTTAGTAACCCGTAATTACTAGTTTAGAGTATTCTATAATCTATCTGAAGCTTTGGTTCATATTTTTTTTTTTTTTTTTTTTTTTTTTTTATTTTTTTAAAATCTGATGTGTTCATTAAAGTACCTGTTCTAGTTGCAATATTCGTCCTATTGCTCAAAGAATTTAGATATCTGCAAAATCTTTGATATATTTTTACACAGTTTCTACCATAGTTTGTGTAGATTTAGCGAGCATACTAAACCTTACACAGGCTAAGAATTCAAATCCATTTCAAGTGGGGATCCACAAGCAGTATCAGAGTTTGTTGCTTTGAGAAACATCTTGTTAAGAGACATGGACCAAGACTCATGCACACATTTGGTGGTTTGCATCAAAAGTGTTTATGCGTTAAACCAGGTGATTATGAACTTTAGGGAGGATAAGTAGTGGAACAATACATCCAATGATTGATTATTCTCTATGGGAAGTCATAAAGAATGGTAATGCACCTCTAATAACAAAAGTTGTTAGGGTGATTGAGAACTATATTGCTCCTGTCAACTGCTGAAGAAAAAGGCCAAAGGAGTTTAGAGTTGAAGGCCAAGACGCACGTTATTGTTGGGCATCCTAAGACCAAAATCAAATGAAAGTTAACTCCATCAAAGGATGCCAAAGATCATTACTGTGCACTGTTAAGAAGAGGTTTGAGGGCATCTGCTGCTACAAAAAAGACTCCAGAGGAATCTTCTAAAGCATCAGTATGAAAATTTTACTGCATCTAGCTCAGAGGTGTTAGATCAAACCTTTGATAGGCTTCAAAAGCTTATTAGTCAGTTAGAGATTCATGGTGAAAGTATCTCACAAGAAGATGTGAATCAGAAGTTCTTAAAAAATCTGTCAGCAAAATGGAACACACATACCATTATGTGGAGGAACAAGCCTGAGACAGATACATTAAGCTTGGATAATCTTTACAACAACCTAAAGATCTTTAAACCAGAGGTCAAAGGGACATCAAGCTCAAGCACAAACACACAAAATGTAGCCTTTATGTCCTCAAACATCACCAGCATTACAAATGGAGTAGTTAATACTGCTCATGGTGCTACAACTTCTAGTACTCAAGCTAGTGCTGTTAACTCAACAACAATTGACAACTTAAACACGATGCGTCATACGTGCTTCTTAGCAATCAACCAAACAGTCCACAACTACTTGACAATGAGGAATTTTGCACAAATTCATCCTGATGATTTGAAGAGATAGATTTAAGGTGGCAGATGGTTATGCAAACAATCAGGGCAAAGGAATTCTTGAAAGAACACTGGAAGAAGTATTTCTCTGATAATGGTACTAGAGACCATTGGGTATGATAATCCATGTAAGGAGGTGCTACAACTGACCAACACAAAAAAAGGGGACACTATGCAAGGGAGAGTAGCTCCCAGAACCAAGAAAAACAGACTAGGGAGAACACAATAAGGGTTTGTGCCTAGGGAGATAACTACTTCTAATGCTTTGATATCATGTGTATGGTTCTGGTATGATTGGAGTATTAAGCCAAAAGAAGGTCCAACAAACTTTTCACTCATGCTTTACACTTCACAAGTTTCTAACTCAGAGGATATCTCTAACTAACTAACTAACTGTTCTTCTATCTATCAATCTATCTTCTAATCTACTGGTCTCTATCTCTCTACAAAGTATCTATCTAAATCCTAATCTCATCTAAACTATCTATATCTAGACATCAAAACTTACGTACTTCTAACTCTATCAAACTACATATCTATCTAATCATCCTTCTAAATCTTCTGCGAGCTAAAAATCTCTAAACAAATACCTAAAAATCTAAATCTAACTAAACATCTAAATAAAATCTATAATCTAGTATCTAATCTAAATCTAATAATCTATCCTGTAATCTTATCTTCTTAATCTAACTATCAACTAAAATAAACAAAACTAAATCTCTCTTCTATCTCTCACACAATCTTATAACTATCTATAAGCAATCTAAAACTAATCTTAATATAACTATACTAAAACTATATACTAAATAACTCAAATAAAAAAAAAATAAAATCTAAAAATAAAAAAAATAAATAAGTCAAAGAAAAATCTAAAATCTAATCTAAATAAACAAATCTATCTAACTAAATCTAAACATCTAACTAAAATCTAACTAAAAACTAAAATCTAAAAAGCTAACTAGTCTAAAAAACTATCTAATAAATCTAAATAAAACTTGAAGAAAAAAAAAAAAAAGAAAAAATCTAAAAATCTCACGAACTAACATTAACTAAAACTACTAAAAACTACTATACTATCTAATCTAATTCATAAAAAAAAATCTACTACTAAAAATACTATCTAAAAAACTACTTAATTCAAACAAATTAAATCAAAAAAAAATCTAAAAATGAAAGAAATCTATTAATCTAAAAATCTTCTAAAATACCAACTAAACTAAAATAACTCACTATCTAAAAAATAAATAATCTAACAAAAACTAATCTAAAATAATATAAAATAGACTAAAAAAACTCTAAAATAAATAATACTCTAAATCTAGAAAAAAAAAAATAAATAAATAACTACTATCGTTCTAAAAACTAACTAATCTAAAAAAAAAAATGACTAAAAAAAAAAAAAATATAAAAATCATATACTAAAAAAAATATCTAAAAGAAACATAATCTAACTACTAAAAACTAAGTCTAATCTAACTAAATCTATCTATCCTAATAACAATCTATCTAAACTAAAACTACTAAATCTTACTATCTAATCTATCTAAAAAAATCTAAAAAAATCTCTAAAAAAAAACTAAATCTAAACTACTAAAAAAAATCTATCTTCTAAATCGAACTAAAAATCTAAAAAAAAACTACTAAAAAAAAATAAAATCTAATAAACTAAAAAATAGCTAAAAAATCTAAATAAAAATCTATAATACCGCCTTTCTTACTTTACATCCTTTTGTTAATTAACATCTATCCTGTAACTTCGTACTAACTGCTTGCCTTTTGACACACCACACACACACACACACACATTGAAACTCTTGACATTGTAGTATACCAACCAAACCGTGTCAGTCTCTCATGCTGAAAAACCAGAACTATCTAAAAAATTCTACTGAAACTTCTAATCTACTAATCTATCTAAAAAATCTAAATCTACAAACTCCCTATTTCTCGCTCTAAATTAGGAATATCGAGACTCTGCGATACATAAGGTCTACTAACATAGGTTTTAGAATAATTCTAGAATATAACAATACATTTAGACATACACAAGATATACTACAATAAATTAGCTAAGATTTAGCACCTCTCTGAGCTTCAAGTGGAATCGACACATCCATTTCACTACACTCCAAAACTATCTCCGATTGGTAGCTAATACTGCACTGTTAAGTGTTGCTTATTGTTAGTCGGCAAAAATAAAAACTTACAAATAACTTGAATCACTAAATCGTAAAACCAGCCCTACTCCTTGCTCTTCGTACAAAAAAAAACTTTTCTAAAAAAAAAACTAATCTAAAATATAAAATCTAAAAAAAATAGAAATCTTAAAAAATCTACTAATCTAAAAAAAATCTAAAGTCTAACTAAAAAAATAAAAATCTTCTAAATCTAAAAAAAATCTAAAATTAGTCTAATCTATAAAAAACTACTAATCTAGCTAAAAAATATCTAAATCTACTAAAAACAAATATCTAAAAAAATCTATATCTACAACGAGCACATCAAAATTTTACTGGTAGCACTCGCGTATGCCACTGCAATACACGCGCAAAATCACAACTACTTCAGATTTTTCATTTGCAAACTGTTCTCTAAACATCAATAACATCTTAACATCTCACTTGACAGCACTAGCTAAGATCGTAACTTTAGACATTAGAGACTAAAATCTACTTCTACTAATAAGGAACTAGAAATCTATAATCTTGAAATCCTAAATGAAAAGAAAAAAAAAAAAAAACTAAATCGTCAAAAAATCTAAAAACCTCTAAGAAACTAAAAAAGAAAAAACTCTAAAAAAAAATTCTAGAAAAAAAAATTAAATCTAAAAATCTAAAACTCTAATCTTCTAAAAAGATCCTCAAAATAACTAAATAGCAAAAATCTATAATAATCTCTATTAAGTCTAAAACAAAATCTGAAAAAAAAAAATCTAAAAATATCTATCTAAAAATCTACTATTCGATATATTCTATGCCTCTCATAATTAACTCTGTAAACTCTTTTCGAGTCACATCTACTCTAGAGCGAAACACATCACTTGATCTTATGCTTGTCACTATCATATATCGAGTGACCTTTACACAATTGATTCTCTCGAGCAACAATTCTCTACATTGTCTTTGATCTACACACCAGTACTTGTCAACGACAGAATATATACGGTGTAATCCACTTCCCATCGAATTTGGCGTCATCCAGTATCTTTACGTCTCCCAATACAGAGTAGTCTCTCATCCCCATCCATATACTTCCTAAACATACGAACGTAAATATCCACTTTCCCATCAGCAATATCCTCGATTAGCAGACATCCTCTAAAACTACGAACACACTTGCTTGTATCACTCATTTAACTCTATCGCGTTGCCAAAAAAACTATCCTTTCATCTCTAAAAAAACGAAAACTAACAACTAATGAGCTAAATGGAAAACCCTTTCTTCAGAGCAAATCCTGCTAATATGTTTTACTTTGTTACGGAACAGACATCAATCAGACACGCTTCCGTTGACTTAAAAGAAAGGAACTACAAACAGTTCTACTGGCTAAACCCAATTCACTCATCTGACATAATCTCGAAAAAGCTCTCTAAACAGAATTAAATCTCTTTTCCTATACACCACGTAAGCCTAGACTCCATAAACATAGAACTCAAGCAAGGATAAACTACCTACTCAAAAATTTTTGGTCTCTGCGGATATTAAGAAAAATCTCTCACCTATAACCACCCTATAATGTACAAAAAAAATCTTCTAACTAAAAAAACTAACTTTAACTGATCTTTCTAAATCTTAATCTATTCATAACTACTTAAAATACATGCTTATCTATCTGAAAAAAATCGACTAATCTAATATCTACTATCTAATCTAACTAATATCTTAAAATAAATAATCTAAATCTAAACGAATAAATCTTGAATTCAAAAAACACACTAACTAACTAAAACTAAACATCTACTAAATACTACTACTGATTCAAACTGTCTCATCATCTGTTGGAAAATGTTAAAATTCTTAAAGAACAAAATGAACAACTATTAAAAGACTTAAGGACATCTAAGTTAAATGCTATTACTTATAAAACATGTTTAGAGTCTGTAGAAGCAAGACTTCTAGTTTATAAGAAAAATGAGTCTGTTTATGAGGAATATATCAAGGTCTTAAAACGTGAGATTCATTTAAGAGAAGTAGCCATTATAGAGCTTAGGAGGAAGTTGTATCTGGCTCAAAACAAAAAGATGAAATTTAGCTAACAGTAGAAAAACTTGAGAATTCATCTAAAAGTTTAAGCACACTAATAGACTGTCAGATAGTTGATAAGTGCAAAACAGGTTTAGGGTATAATGCTGTTCCACCTCCCTATACAGGAAACTTTATGCCTCCAGAATTTTTCTAGAATGACTCACCCCAGTCCTAAAAGAAATATGGTTCTAAAAGCAGTATTAATGAGGTCAGGCCTAGTGTCACTTACTACTGCTAGACCAGTAAATATTGTTCAACTAAGAACAACAGTGAATAGCGCAAAACCAATGACAAATGTTTTCAATAAAGCACATTCAACTTTTAGAAGGCCCATTAACAACAAAATAGCAACTAAAAACAATAATTTTAATCAGAGAGTTAATACTGTTAAGGGTAAAAATGTTAATACTGCTAGGCCAAAAGCAGTACTAAATGTTGCTAAGGGAAATCAGGTTAATGTTGTTAAGGCCTCAGCTTGTTGGGTTTAGAAACCAAAGACTAAAGTAATAGACCATGTTTCCAAACACAACAGTGCATCAATGAGATTTAAAAGATTTGATTATATTGATGCACAAGGCAGATCCAAGTCAGCGATGGCTTAGGTCCCCAAAAGAGACTGATTTTCTTACCTTATGTGCGGAAGTTTTGATCATCTGCGGTATGATTGTGATAACCATCAGAGACAGTTTAAAAATAAAGAGATGGTAAAACCAGTGTGGAACTATACCCAAAGGGCGAATCACCAGAATTTTTTTAGAATGACTCACCCCAGTCCTAAAAGGAACATAGTTCTAAAAGCAGTATTAATGAGGTCAGGCCTAGTGTCACTTACTACTGCTAGACTAGTTAATACTGCTTAACCAAGAACAACAGTGAATAGTGCAAGACCAATGACAAATATTTTCAATAAAGCACATTCAACTGTTAGAAGGCCCATTAACAACAAAATAGCAACTAAAAACAGTAATTTTAATCAGAGAGTTAATACTGTTAAGGGTAAAAATGTTAATACTGCTAGGCCAAAAGCAGTACTTAATGTTGTTAAGGGAAATCAGGTTAATGTTGTTAAGGCCTCAGCTTGTTGGGTTTAGAAACCAAAGACTAAAGTAATAGACCATGTTTCCAAACACAACAGTGCATCAATGAGATTTAAAGATTTGATTATATTGATGCACAAGGCAGATCCAAGTCAGCGATGGCTTAGGTCCCCAAAAGAGACTGATTTTCTTACCTTATGTGCAGGGCAATCCACAGCAAGATTTAGATAAGAAAGGTGTGATTGACAGTGGATGCTCAAGGCACATGACAGGAAACATGTCCTATCTTACTGACATTGAAGAAATTGATGGAGGATATGTTGCCTTTGGAGGTAACCCCAAAGGAGGGAAAATCACAGGAAGAGGTATAATTAAAACTGGTAATTTAGATTTTGAGAATGTGTATTTTGTAAGAGAGTTAAAGTTTAATCTCTTTAGTGTCTCACAAATGTGTGACAAAAAGAATAGTGTTCTCTTTAATGACACTGAATGTATTGTTTTATCTCCAAACTTTAAGTTAACTGATGAAAGTTATGTTTTACTTCAAGTTTCTAGGAAGAACCATATGTATAGTGTTGATTTAAAGAATATTGTTCCTAAAGGAGGTCTAACTTGTCTCTTTGCAAAAGCCGCATCTGATGAATCTAAACTTTGGCATAGAAGGCTTGGACACATAAATTTCAAAACTATAAATAAACTGGTTAAGGGAAATCTTGTAAGAGGTTTACCTTCAAAACTTTTTGAAAATAATCAAACATGTGTTGCTTGTTAAAAAGGAAAGCAACATAGAGCTTCTTGTAAGTCCAAAACCTTAAGTTCAATCTACCAACTTTTACATATGTTGCACATGGATATATTTGGTCCAACTTTTGTAAAAAGCCTTATGAAAAAGATGTATTGCCTAGTTGTCACAGATGATTACAGTAGATTTAGTTTGGTTTTCTTTCTAGCTACTAAGGAAGAGACTAGTGGCATTCTTAAGTCCTTTATAACTAGAGTAGAAAATCTAATAGATCAAAAGGTTAAGGTAATTAGGTGTAACAATGAAACTGAGTTCAAGAATGAGATGAATCAGTTTTGTAAGAGAAAATGTATTAAGAGAGAATTTAGTGTAGCTAGAACTCCTCAACAAAATAGAGTAGCTAAGAGGAAAAATAGAATACTATTTGAGGCTGCTAGGACAATGCTAGCTGATTCTAAACTACCTACTACTTTTTAGGCTAAAGTAGTTAATACTGCTTGCTATGTGCAAAATAGGGTATTAGTAGCTAAGCCTCATAACAAGACCCCTTATGAACTTTTCTTGGTAGAAAACCATCTTTAGGCTTTATGAAACTATTTAGGTGTCCTGTTACAATTCTTAATACCATAGATCACTTAGGCAAGTTTGATAGTAAGGCTGATGAAGGATTCTTTGTTGGGTACTCAATCAATAGTAAAGCATTTAAAGTATTCAACAGTAGAACTAGAATAGTTGAAGAGAACCTGCATGTCCAGTTTAGTGAGAATACACCTAATATTGCAGGAAGTGGACCAAATTGGCTTTTTGATATTGATGCACTAACAAAGTCAGTGAATTATAAGCCAGTTGTTGCAGGAAATCAGTCTAATGGTAATGTAGGTACAAAAGCATGTGATGATGCAGGTAAAGCTAGAATGGAGACAGTACCTGGCAAAGATTACATACTGCTACCATTGTGGACTGCTGATCCATAATTCTCTCAAAGTACAAAGATTTCTCCTGATGATGGATTCAAACCTTCAGGAGATGATGGTAAGAAGGTTAATGAGAATCCAAGAGAGGATAGTAAATGTATTGATCAAAAGAAGGAAGATAATGTTAACAGCACTAACAATGTTAATGTTGCTAGCATAAATAAAGTTAATGTTGTTGGTGCAAAAACAAGCATTGAACTTCTAATTGATCCAGATATGTCTAAATTGGAAGATATTGTCTATTCAGATAATGATGAAGATGTTGGTACAGAGGTTGAAATGACCAATTTGGATGCATCTATGCCTGTCAGTCCTATTCCAGCTACAAGAGTACATAAAGATCATCCAGTTGAACAAATTATTGAAGACTTGAATTTAACACCTCAAACAAGAAGAATGACAAAGAATTTGGAAGAACGTGGTTTGTTTAGTTTAGTTCAACAAAGAACAAACCATAAAGACTTTTAAAATTGCTTGTTTACTTGCTTTTTATTACAAGAAGAACCCAAAAACGTAATTCATGCATTGAAGGATCCAAGGTGGATAGAGGCTATGTAGGAAGAGCTTCTACAATTCAAGTTACAAGAAGTTTGGACTTTAGTGGATTTACCAAATAGAAAAAGGGCTATTGGCACTAAATGGGTCTTCGAGAATAAAAAGGATGAAAGAGAAAATTTGATTAAAAATAAAGCAAGATTGGTTGCTCAAGGATACATACAAGAAAAAGGGATTGACTATGATGAAGTCTTTGCCCCTGTTGCAAGAATTGAAGCAATTAGGCTATTTTTAGAATATGCCTCATTTAAAGACTTTGTGGTGTATCAGATGGATGTCAAGAGTGCTTTTTTTTATGGTAAGATTGAAGAGGAAGTCTATGTTTGTCAACCACTAGGGTTTGAAGATCCAGACTTCCCTGACAGAGTATACAAAGTAGAAAAAGCACTTTATGAACTGCATCAAGCTCCTAGAGCATGGTATGAAACCTTGTCAACATATCTGTTAGACAATAGGTTTCAAAGAGTGACAATTTACAAAACTTTGTTTATCAGAATGGACAAAGGTGATATTTTGTTAGTTCAAGTGTATGTAGATGATATCATTTTTGGCTCTACAAATAAATCATTATGCACTGAGTTTGAGAAGATGATGCATAAGAAGTTCCAGATGAGTTCTATGGGTGAACTCACATTCTTCTTAGGACTGCAAGTAAAGCAGAATGAGGATGGGATTTTTATCAGTCAAGACAAGTATGTGACTGAGATTTTGAAGAAATTTGGTTTTACTGATGTCAAGACAGCAAGCACACCTATGGAAACTCAAAAGCCTTTGCTCAAGGATGAAGATGGTGAAGAAGTGGATGTTCATTTATATAGATCAATGATTGGTTCATTGATGTATCTTACTTCTTCAAGACTTGATATTATGTTTATAGTGTGTGCATGTGCAAGATACCAAGTTAACCCAAAAGTGTTACATCTTTATGCTGTAAAAAGAATTTTTAGATACTTAAAAGGTCAACCTAAATTAGGCCTTTGGTATCTAAAAGATTCACCTTTTGATTTGGTAGCATACACTGATTGTGATTATGCTAGAGCAAGCTTGGATAGGAAGTCTACAACAGGAGGTTGTTAATTTCTTGGGTGTAGATTGATTTAATGGCAGTGCAAGAAGCAGACCGTGGTTGCTAATTCCATAATAGAGGCTGAATATGTAGCTTCTTCAAGTTGTTGTGGCCAAGTGATTTGGATTTAAAATCAATTGCTTGATTATGGGTATAACTTTATGCATACAAAGATCTATATTGATAATGAGAGTACTATATGCATAGTTAAAAACCCTGTTTTTCATTCAAAAACAAAGCACATTGAGATTAGACATCACTTTATCATAGATTCCAATGAAAAGAAGCTAATTCAGATGATCAAGATTCATACTGACAAGAATGTTGCAGATTTGCTTACAAAAGCATTTGATGTAAGTAGATTTTAATATCTGATTGCTAGTATTGAAATGCTCAATCTTTAAAGTCTTGATTAAGAAAATGGTAAGGTAAAAGAATAAAGAGAATTAGTGAGATTAAAAACAAAAAGAGAGATGTGTGATAAAAACAGATAGAGTGATTTGGTGAGTAAAAGAATTGAGAGAATTTGTGAGCTGAAAAACAGAAAGAGAGTTAATATACAAAGAAAGACAAAGAGATTGGGAGACTATTAAAAAGAATTAAGAGAAAGCAAAAACAGACAAAGAGAATTGTGAGCTAAAAGAATTGAGAGAAATCAAAAACAGACAAAGAGATTTTGTGAGCTAAGATATTAATTTGATGATGGAAAAGCTGAGAGAAAGAATTGGAGTTCATGCTGGGGATTCAAAGCAATGCTGGCTAGCATAAACTTTACGCGCGAGGCATAACGTACTACTGCTGGTTGTAAGTTAATGATGCTAGGCTAATTACTCTAAGTTCTACTGCTGGGTTATCTTACATTGCTATTGAAAGTTAATGTTTGCAGGGCATCACTACAACTGCTCGGAACTTAATGCTGTTGAGGGTAGTTTCATACATACTTAGATTAAGGGTTTCATTCAATCATTTAATCGATTTCAATCTTTCATGTACTCTCTAATCATAAACCCTAACTCAATTTCATTATTTATCATCAAAACCCAACACAATGACGACCCTACAGTTTGCTGATACTCATAATTTAGTTGCGTTTTTGGCTAAATCTGCTGAAAGTAAAGGATTTGAGCAGATAGTGGATTTTTTGAATGCAAGTTCTATAAAGTATGCTTTAACCGTTAATCTTACTATATATACTTCATGTATTGAACAGTTTTGGTCCTCTGTCAAGGTGAAAACGGTCAATGGGGAACAGCAGTTACAAGCCCTAGTGGATAGAAAGAAGATCATCATAACTGAAGCAACTATAAAAAGAGATCTTCAATTGGAAGATGCTGATGGTATTGATTGTCTGCCAAATGCTACAATTTTTGAACAGCTTACACTCATGGGGTATGAAAAACTTTCACAGAAGCTTACTTTTTTATAAGGCATCCTTCTCTCCCCAATGAAAATTTCTTATCCATACTATTTTGCAATGCCTAAGTGCTAAGACTAATGCATGGAATGAATTTAGTAGCACTATGGCCTCTGCAATTATATGTTTAGCCACAAACCAAAAGTTCAACTTTTCCAAGTATATTTTTTGAAAGCATGGTGAAAAACTTGGATAGTGCTGGCAAATTCTTGATGCATTCAAGATTTATGCAAGTATTTTTGGATAATCAACAGGAAGGAATGATAAATCACAACAGAATTTATATTGCACCATCTCACACAAAGAAGGTTTTTGCTAATATGAAGAGGCAAGGAAAGGACTTTTCTGGTAGAGTAACACCATTATTTCCAACAATGGTGGTTCAAGCTCAAGAAGAAATGAGTGAAGGTTCAGACATGCCAACTGATCCCCATCATACACCCACCATTATTCCACCATCAACATCACAACCTCAAAGGAAACAGAGGCCTAGGAAACCCAAGAGAAAGGACATTAAGATTCCTCAGTCTAGTGTTCCTATGGAGAATGTAGCAGATGAGGCTGTCTATGAGGAGAGGGATGACAGTTTGGAAAGGGCTACCACTACGGCCACTGGGCTTAGATGCAGAGCAACAAAGTAACATCTTTAAGACCCAATACAAGGCAACACCTAATGAACAAATTTCCATTGGAACTAGTTTAGGTGGTGGTCCCAGGCGCCAAGACACCATAGGGGATACGATTGCTCAGACTAGGTCTGAGAATGTATCTAAATTTTCCAATGATCCACTGCTCGCAGGAGTTAACACACCTCGAAGTGGTGAGGATAGTCTGCAACTAAAGGAATTGATGGAATTTTGTACCAAATTGCAACAAAGAGTTCTTGACCTAGAAAATACAAAGACTGCTCAAGCACATGAGATTACAAGTCTAAAAAAAAAAAGAGAGTCAAGAAGCTAGAGAGAAAGAAAAAGTAAAGAACTCATTATCTTAAAAGGTTATACAAGGTTGGTATGTCTGCTAGAATTTATTTCTCAGATGAGAAGCTGGTTAGGGATCAGGAGGAGGCACCAAACAAAAGGAAATTCATGAAGATTGATTGCTATGAAGAACATCACCCTGCGATATGTTCATGATGCTGATATGTTTGGAGTGCATGATCTTGATGGTGATGAGGTGTTTGTAGAAACTGAAGAGCCTGTGGTTAATGCTGCTACAACTACAAGTACAATTCCAGTTAGTGCTGCCAAAGATTTATCTGATGTTGACATGACTTTAGCTCAAGCACTGGCAGAATTAAAGAGTACTAAACCCAAGGCTGTTACAACTGCTGCTACAACAACTACAACTGCTGTTACAAGACCCAAGGCTAAAGGGCTTGTTATTCAAGAGCAGGAGCAAGCATCTACACCAATAACTTCTTCAAAGGACAAGGGTAAAGGAATCATGGTTGAAGAACCTTTGAAGATAAAGAAGAAAGATCAAGTCCCTTTGATGAACAAGAAGCTATAAGGCTACAAGCTGAAATTGAATGAAGAGAGGGGATGAGCAAGAGAAAAAGCAAAGCCAATGCTACTTATTTACACAATAAATGATATTCAGGATAAGTTTGATACAGACTAAGAAATTAGCTCAAAGTTGCAAGCAAGAGAACAAAAGAGTTAACCAAATTGAAAGAATCCAACTGTTTCAACAACTCAAGAGAAAAGGAGAAGCACTTTGCAGGTAATAAATGCAGAAGAAAGGAAAATAGACCCCCTACAAAACGCAACAAAGAGTAAAATGTGTACCTATCTGTTAAAACATGGCAAATGTAAGCCAAAGACTGAAGACTAAGTCCTTTCCAAATATTCAAGAGTTTTATTTTAATAAAGCAATAAAAAGGTAAGATATTGTTGATATGGAAACAAAATGGTGGGAGGTAATGAAGCAAAAGAAGAAAGCAGTTCTAAAAAGAGCGGGTGATGATTTAGAACAAGAGCCTTTAAAGAAGCAAAAGATGGAAGATGATAAAGAAATAGCTGAGCTTCAAAGTACGATAGAAGTCATTCCCGATGAAGAGGAAGTAGAAGTTGATGCTATACCTTTAGCTACTAATCCTCCAAGCATTGTTGATTGGAATATCATTAAAGAAGGAAAGATTAGCTACTATCAAATCATAAGAGCTGATGGAAATTCAAAGAGGTACTCATCAATGATTCAGATGCTTAAAAACTTTGACAGGGAAGATTTGGAAACTCTGTGGAAATTAGTAAAAGCTAAGCATGGATATACAAGACCAGAAGAGGGATATGAGAGAGTATTATAGGGTGATCTAAAGATAGTGTTTGAGCATAATATAAAAGATAGAGTATGGAGGAATCTACTTGGAAACAAAGTGTTGATTTGGAAATTATTTGATTCCTGTGGAGTACACTTTGTGAGATTTCAAGACATGCATATCTTTATGTTTGTTGAGAAGAGATATCCTCTTACACCAGCAACAATTACAGAGATGCTGAATAAGAAGCTTCAATCTGATCATTGCAATGAAATGTGTTATTAGCTTCTTAAGCTTATGACAAAGTAGCTCAACAAACAATGAAGTGTTTAGAAGCATCCTCATGGTGATTATGAAGCTTTTAATAAAGAAACTTAATGATTTTGAAGATAAATATCAAGTTTAGGGGAGGATTGTTGGGATAAAAAGCCTTCTTGAAGTTACTGTTGTTAAGGTATTAGTTATTGCTGCTAAGCATAAATTAGAGCTGTTAGTAATCTTATTGAAAAATATGCTAAGTAGTTAGTACTGCTAGTTACTACTGCTAGTATAAGTTACTACTGCTAGTGTATATTACTACTGCTAGAGTAATGTTAGTACTACTAGAGTAATTGTTTTTAGTATTTTTTTTTTTTTTTTTTTTTTATTTTTTTCTGCTAGAGTAAAGTTAGTACTGCTAGTTAACTTTAGTACTGGCTGGTGAAATTGAAGAAAACTTTCTAAGTAAGTTTAATGCTGCTTGTCCACATTAGTGCTGTTGGTACAATAGTTACTACTGTTGGATTGAAAGAGTTAATGCTCGCTAGTATAAAAGATACAACTGCTAAAAGATTACAACGCTGAAAAGGATAAAGATAGCTCGAGAGAAAAATAAAGAATTCATATGGGATAATGTATGAGATATGTTTGTAAAAATAAGTATCAGTTATTTGTTTAGAAGATCATGAAACTTAGAAAATATTGTAAATTTTTCCCTATTAGGATCCTTGGAAAAAAGAGGTACTAGGGTATAGAAATCTATGTATCAAATACCAAAAACAAGTCATGAGAATTTGTCATAGGCTTCAAGGTTTTGTACCCAAATACGAGGAAGGTATTCGTATTCATTTATAATATTATTATTGGAGCTTTTAGTGTTGAATTAATTGTTTTGTTTACTGTTTCATTGAAGAATTCTTCTTATATTAAAGATTAGATTGCGCATAATCTTTAGTATTATCAAAAAAAGGTTTCTATCATAAGTTGTATAGGATTTATCTTGCATAACTAAACCTTACAGAAGCTAAGGAATTCAAGATCCATTGAAGTGAGATCAACACCACTATTCCAATCTTTATTAGTAAATTAAGAGCATGATTGCTGAAACATAAACGGGTCACCTACCGGTCCAACTAAGCTCATAATTCAAAGACAAAGACATAACGTTATTTGTGATCCTATTGGTCCAGTAATATGAAACACGATATGGAGAGCTATCCCGGTATCTAGATTACTTGGTCCGTATCACTAGATCCAGTTGAATGATAGGTCGCATATTCAAACACATAAACAAGTATGAGGTGATAAACATAATTAAACAATCAATGATAAATTAAGAAATCGATTTTAAAACAAACCAAACATTGAACTTTCATTAAGATGGCTAATACCCGAGGGTATTAGCCCACAACCATTGTAATTATACAAGCGTAATCAAACAATTAAAATTGAACGATTAAGAGAGTAAAAATTACACGATGTCTTCTATGGATTCGTGATCAATGCTTGACCTTGGTGGCTGATCTTCTCTTCTAAAATTCATCTTTAATGAGTATGGTATAAAGAATATGATATTGCACACTAAAAACTCGTTTTTGAGTCTTCTATTTATAGTGTCTGAAAAAGACTCGATACGCCGTATCCAGCAAGGTCGATACGGCGTATTGGGCTGGATTCCTTGGAGTGCGTGCTACGTTCGTAATAAATCATTGATATCATTCCCAATTTACTTGATTTACTGTATCTTCGAATAGTTATCTTCATGGATACGGCGTATGTAGACAGAGTGAATACGCCGTATTGGGAATTGGTCAAACGCGTTTTCTTGTGAAGTCTTGGCGCTGATACGCCGTATCTCTTTAGTTGGATACGGCGTATTGGTCATAAATCAGCATTCTTCAAATATCTTCGTTTTTGCTCCAATTTATGCGCCTTTTAGCTTATCTTCACAAAACACTCTTGAATTACTGCATTTATCAACTTTAAAGCAATTAAGTACCAAATAATGCAATAATTATATAAAAGTGGGCAAAATAGATGGGATAAATGATATAATAAAGTGACGTTATTTGATGTCATCAGCTATGTTGACTATGAGGGCTAGAAGGTTTTTGAAGAATACAGGTAGGAATCTTACTATCAATGGCAATGAGTTTGTTGGCTTTGATAAATCCAAAGTGGAGTGCTACAACTGCCACAAAAGGGGACATTTTGCTAGGGAATGCAGAGCTCCAAGAAATCAAGACTACAAGAACAAGGAAAGCATAAGAAGGATTGTGCCTGTGGAAACATCCACTTCCACAGCTTTGGTGTCATGTGATGGTCTTGGTGGGTATGACTAAAGTGATCAGGCAGAGAAAGGACCTAATTATGCACTCATGGTTTACTCATCTTCAAGTTATGAGTCAGATGTATCTAATAATTCAAATTTTTTAAAATCTTGTTTGAAAACTGTTAAAACTCTTAAATCTCAATATGATCAACTACATAAAGATTTTAAGAAATCGAGTAATGGTTCACTTATAAGTCAGGATTAGAGTCTAGAAGAGATCTTGAAGTTTAATAAGGCAAGATAAGTCATTTATTTCACCAAGAGATAAATCTTAAAATGTGAAATTGGATTGTAAAAGATATAACATATATCAGAGAGCTTAAGAAGAACTAGAAATAGCTCTAAAAGGAAAAAGATGAATTCAATTTAATGTAGATAAAATTAAAAATGCATCTAAAAGCATAAACAAACTTATAGAAAGTCAAATTGTTGATAACTGCAAGAAAGGCTTAGGCTATAATGTAGTTCCACCTCCCTACACAAGAAACTTCATGCCTCCAACACCTGACTTATCTTTTACTGGTTTAGATGAGTTTGTAAATAAGCCTGTAGTTGAGAACAAAAAGTCTGATGAAGAAGTGTCTAAGGTAGTTAGGAAGTCTAATGATTCTCCAATTATTGAAGATTGGGTGTCAGATAGTGAGGAAGAAAATGTATCTCAAACTAAAACTGAGAAGAAAACAGTTAAGCCTAGTATTGCTAAGATAGAGTTTGTCAAACCTAAGCAACAAGAGAAAACTGCTAGGAAATATGTTAAACAAGTTGAGAAACATAGGCAAAACACTCACAGTCCAAGAGGGAATCAAAGAAATTGGAACAATATGATGTCTCAAAGACTAGGAAGCAATTTTGAGATGTCTAATAAAGCTTGTTATGTGTGTGAAAGTTTTGATCATTTACAGGTTGATTGCAATTACCATCATAAATAGTTTCAAAAACAAAGGATGGTAAAACCTGTTTGGAACAATGCTCAAAGGGTGTGTGTAACATTTCTCATTTTCGTGTCATTGTACGACTATATTAATGATCACTATTTATTTTAGTCCGATACGCGTTTACTTTTAATATTTACTTTTGAGCTAAACCGTGTAGATAAAATAATCAACAATGTAAACTTCACCAAATAAATTTAGGGTTACATCAACCATGTCAGGAATATTATTTTGAATGATAATTATGTACTTTGCGTATTTTATTTTTATTGGTCACGTAAAAGGGTTACGTTTCGCGATAAAATACATTTAGACGCACCCCGGAAATACCTAGACTTACCTAGACTCAAACCAATACCTACTTTGAGAACCTAAACACAAAATTTAATCAAGTCTTGTGCTTATATCACCCTAGTGTCGAAATTGGGCAAGTAACCTTACTACAAATCGTCCCATGTAATTAAGAGACTAGCAAATCTCCATTTGTGATCTTTAAGTACATGTACATTTCGAGGTAAGAAATGTTGTGTCCTATGTCCCCTAATAATCTAGGGCACCTTGGTAATAACCCATTTCTTCCTTGGATCTACTTTATGCCGCGATCTAACAAGGAAAAACACAAGCCATAAGATTCTAGCTAAACAAAATCGTGTACATCAACCTAGCTAATTAAATACATGTAACTCATGGTGGGTTTAACAAAATACCATGTGTGATTAAACAAAACCCCCAAAAACCACCTCTAAGGACCCGATTCGTTTGTATAAATGGACCTAGAGAGTTAACTAAGCTCATTCCCTAAAAACACACTCTCAAAACTCACACTTTCATACATTTTCCAAACTCTAACACTCTCTCTCAACTAGACTTTCTTTCTCTCTATATAATCGTTACAAGTAAACGAGCTCTACACGACCTAACTTGGGCACTAAGGATTTAAGGGAGCCTTTGAGTTCACATATAAGGAAGTCAAGAGGAATACACAAGCTCAAGACTAGGTATACAAGCTTTGAAAGCTTAGGGTGGCATACGCTTGAGTACAAGTGTATCGGGTTACTTCTCGAATCCAAAACCAAGAGCTTAGGACCTTTTGTAAGTTATACACAACTTATTTCCCTAGTAATTTTACACGTTCGTTTATTGAAAACTAGTCTAGGAGTCAAGTAAATGTACGTACGATATACTAACTCAAAAACATGCATGGTAAGTGTTAGCCTTAATTTTATATAAGTCGAACAAGAATGTTATCGGTCTTATTAGTCATAATTAGTCTTGTTAAGTAATAGGCTAGTCGGGTTCAACGGGCTTGGATTGTAATCTAATATTGTCCCATGTTTCGGGCTCAAGCCCAAGAAAAGCCCACCCGGCCCAATTAAAAGCCCAGAAGCCACTCCATGGCTCAAGGTATCAATAGGAACCCTCCTCCACACATGGAGAAAGGTTTGGTTACCATTTCATAATTTGTGTGTGTGTGTAATCTTCCACCTCTTTATTTCTCTCTAATAATCTTTCACTTTCCTTATCTCTTTTCTATCTTTATTTTGCTTATTGGTATACGCCCCGGACCCTTATTCCGCTGCGACCCAAATTGGGGGTGTTACATAACCCATCTAGTATTAAGCTCATATAGCTTACTTGAGCCTCTTATAAGCTTATTTGGAGTTGTTAGCTTATTTTGTTTAGA
Organism: Tanacetum coccineum; assembly: GCA_026074375.1. Classification (NCBI taxonomy): domain Eukaryota; kingdom Viridiplantae; phylum Streptophyta; class Magnoliopsida; order Asterales; family Asteraceae; genus Tanacetum; species Tanacetum coccineum. Next base: position 38,419 of record BQNB010005768.1, on the reverse strand, counting down.
GATTCTAAGTGGCGGTTTGAGGCTTTGATTACCTTTCTTCATGGCGGTTTGTATTGTTTATTTATGGTTAATCGTGGCGGTTTGCAGTTAGATAGTGACGCTTTTGTTGTTATTGCTAGAAAAAAGGTACGAAAGTGACATCGTCCTTGTTTTCATCTTATACCGATGCAGTATGATATAAAAACTTTGGTGGCGGTTTGTAAACTGTATTATACGGCGGTTTACAGGTTTTTGAGGCGATTTGATTATTTTATTGAGGAATAGAAACGTCACTCTGCCAAAATTTAGTATACACGGCTGTTTGATAAATTCATAGACGGCGGTTTGGTTAAATTAATCTAGGCGGCGGTTTGGTAAGAAGAATTACACGGCGGTTTGCTTAAGTTCAATTAGGAGGCGGTTTAACAAAATAGGCGACGGTTTGCAACTTTGTTAAGCGGCGGTTTGTGTAAAACTTTTAGCAGCGGGTTGCTTATTTTGCTGGCGGTTTGTTCAAACATTTAAGCCAGCGATTTGACTTATTTTATACCAGCGGTTTACCAGATTTTTTTGCCGGCGGTTTAGACTTAATTTGGACGGCGGTTTAGCAACTGTTTGAGAATTTTGAATTTTTCAAACCTTGTTTCATTGGACCTTGGACTTTGGACTTTAATTAATCATAAACCTTGGACTTAAAACGTTAATTAACTAATCAAACATCAACCTTAACTTCAAATCAATTCTACTTTCACGGTTTTTCTATTGATTTTGTAAAATCCCGACAAGTAATTCACTTTCTTCTCGGTTTTAATCATAGAGTTGTAAAATCCCGTGGAGGTTAATTTCATTCATTCTAAACCACAATACAATCAACACTTTATAACACTTAAGATCCGATATCCATTCACAACTTCATCAAAATGTCAAATTCAAATACCAATTTGCAAACTCAATCATCGAATGCTCTTCATAATGCTATCATGGAAGCGGGTAGCAAAGATCGTCCACCAATGTTAGCACCAGGTAATTACGTTCAGTGGAAATCCAGAATCAAGAGATACATTGACACCAAACCTAACAGTGAACTCATCCACTATTGTCTCCAAAATCCACCATACACGTATCAATGGGCTGAGAAGACAGTTCCAGTTGCTGAAGGTAGTTCTGAAACAACTACAGAAAGGTATATGGAGAACTATAAGAATGTTTCACAAGACATACGCGATCAACTGAATGCTGAAGCTGAAGCCGTTCAGATCATTCTCACAGGGATAGATAACGATATCTACTCCACAGTTGATGCTTGTCCGAATGCATGTGAAATGTGGAAAGCCATTGAAAGGTTGAAACAAGGTGAATCAATCAATGTTCAAGATCTTGAAACCAATTTATATTGGGAGTTTGGAAAATTCACATCACGGGATGGTGAATCACTTGAATCGTATTACTCACGGTTTTACAAGATGATGAATGAGCTTGTCCGAAATCAGTGTCATGTTACTAATCATCAAGTGAATGTCCAGTTCTTACTTCAACTACAACCAGAATGGCAAAGGTTTGTGACACTTGTTAAGCAGAGTCAAGAGCTGAAGACTGTCTCCTATCACAAGCTTTATGACATTCTGAAGCAACACCAGAATGAAGTCAATGAGATAAGAGCTGAAAGACTAGCACGTACTGCTAATCCACTTGCACTTGTTGCTCAACAACAACCAGTTTACCATCATCAAAACCATCCTACTCAAAACACTCAATATTCCTCCACCAGATCGCAACAGTCTACCAGAAATTTCAACGGGCCACTGCTATAACTGCGTGAAAAGGACATTAATGAAGTAATGAGGGGGGTTGCTAGGAATTTTCCCAAGCCAAGGTTCATGATTCGAATATTTTCATGAGCAAATGTTTTAGGCAAAATAGGAAAAGCCGTGTAAATGTCTTACCGATGAGCAAAATGATTTTCTCTTTGCTGATGCTTTAAGGATGGAAGAAATTGAAGAACTTAGTGCAAACATATGCTTAATGGCCAGAATTCAACCAGCTGATCAAAATTCTGATGATGAGACCAAGCTAAGCGTCTCATTTCATAAGATGAGTACAATCTTTCATCCATCAAGAAATGATTAACAAATGTATCCAACTATACTAAAACTATTAACAGTACCATTGATGATGATAAAATTAATAGCAATATTCAATTTGATTCTGTCAAAGGAAATGTTAATAGTGGCAGTGTTGAAAAAGATACACATGTTTATGATCTGTGTGCATTAGAAACACTTGCTAGGAATGCATATGATGAAGCTGCAAAACAACAAAGATTTGCTCAAAAGGTCCAACAATAAAATATGACTTTGACCAGTCAGATTGAGATGTACTGTAAAACCTAAAAATCTCAACAAGTGTAAAATTAACAAAATACCCCTAATGCAAGAAAATACATAAAAGCATGCATAAATTTCATTTTAATTTTAAAAATTATAAAAATACAAAATATGCAATTATGAAATTTGTGTAAGATTAAAATACTTTATATTATATAAGAAAAATAATTAATGTTTAGATATATATACTTTAGCCGAAAATATTAGATTTATGTTAATTATATACTTTTACAAAATTATATAAAATAATTATGGATAATTAAAAAATAAATTAGGCAATTTAAAATTCTGATTTAATCTCTTTTGAAAGACCTCAGAAACTCGCCAAGATCCTTTGTTGATAATCCCGTTTATACATTTTTAAAATTGTTACATCCCTAAAAACAAAATTCCCCAAAACCCTAAAATCAAAAGAGGCGGCATCCAAAATTTATACAGGGTTGAGACCATTTTTCTAAGGTATTTTGAAGATCAAGGAAGGTGGGAAAAATAGTGGGAAGATTGTAGAGTGCTTGGTTCGATCGTGGTATCGTTTTTGTTCGAATAACACAACCGAATAGCATAAATTCATAAAATCACCAAGGATCATCAAAGGTATTTTTGTATCTCATTTTTCATCATATTAATTCGTTCTATGCTTAAGAAAAATTATCATGCATGTTATTTTGATTTTATAAATTAAAACATGTTCGAAACCCTAATTTTTAGCTAATTATGAAATCGGCACAAATAATACTTGTAAAATTGATTTTATATTTTTCTAAGGATTTTCATATCACATATAACTCAGATAAATTGTTGGAAAAATTTGGGAAGGATTCAAATAATTATTGGGGATTTATCCTTGTTTGCTGATTTCGAATTAAAGGAAAAAGGAAAGAATAAAATTAGGGTTAGGGTTTTGATATTTTTTCCAGGTGAATTTAATGCCAATGATTGAATAATAATTATGTTTGTGATTGGGAAAAATTAAATTAGGGTTTTGTGAATTAATTAGTTAGCCGAATTATGATTTAAAAGTATAAGGACTTGTTTTGTAATTTCTGAAACTATGGGGTCTGTTTTAGACATGTTATTATATTTAATATATTCTGTATAAAATAAGTTGGGGGGTATAAAATGTCATATTGATATTATTTTGGATTAAAATGGTTAATTATATATAATAAGTAATTAGAAATTAATTAATTAAAATAGAGGGACTAAAATTGTAAATTCTAAAAAGTGGAAGGTTTGGTTAGTATTTAATGTATAAAGTATGATTTTGTCATATTTGAATCTATAAGGGCTTGTTTTGTAATTATGGATAATTAAAGATAATGTTTAATTAATTAATAAACCAAAAGGACTAAATATGTAAATTATGTAAAATTAAGGGTTTGACTTGTAAATACAGAAAATGGAAGGTATAATCTGAATAAAATGTGAAACTTTGATATTTACACTTTTAACCTTGAAAATTGTTGATTTTGTATATTAAACCCTAAAATATGGAAAGTTGTCATATTTAACCCTAAACTTGTAAGGTTGACATGTTAAGTCCCTAAACTATTCAAAATACTTAATAGAATCTCAAATGATGAATATTACTAATTTTGGAAACTTACTAAAAATGGAAAGTTACTAAAAATGGAAAGTTACTAAAAATGGAAAGTTACTAAAAATGGAAAGTTACTAAAAATAGAAAGTATAACTTAAATGAATGGTTTGTAATTCGAATTCATCATTTCTTTAGGTTCGGTCAAGAGGGAGTGATTTTGATATTCCTGTGGTGTTTTCTTTGATTATTGCTTTGCTTCGGAATAAGGTACAGATATTCTGACCTTATCGTTAAGGTTTCTCATGACATATTCCTCTCTATCTTTGATTACTTATGTGATTTGCTACATTTGCTCTGAGCCTTTTATCTTGGTTCTCTTATATGATCTGTTATTATGTTCTATTTGAACCCTGCTATGCTACCTTTGATATTTGAACCTTTGCTATGATCCCTTTGAAATGAACTTTGATATGACTTTGCTTTGAACCCTTCAGTTTGAGATAGGCTGTCAATATTCACTTTCACTTTTGGTCATTCACTTGTGGTTCCTCGTAAAGTATTTGTACCAATTGTTTTTTCTCCCTAAACAAGCTACTACTAAGCTCAATTCGTAGTGAATCGCTCACAGAATCAACTAAGAAGAATATGATTAAAACACACCGAGAATGCAGCAGACTTTGTTTCTCCATTTCATATTTATACAGTAAAATATTCCTCAAAAAGAAGAGCTCATGCATAATCAAATTATGGGCTCAAAGAGTCTCCAAATGCAGAGATACGTAAATGTATAGAACCCAACCCGAACAAGGTAAACATCAGTGAAAAATCGATGCACCATGCTCTGATCACACTGGATTCACACAGTTGTCACTGACTATCTGCACATCTAAAAGGAAAATTTGAAGTTTCCAAAAGCTTGATTACAGCAAAACCAGCATATATGAACTCCATAACAAGATCTACAAATCTTAATGCTTGATGTATGAATATGACAACAATAACAAGAAGTCAAGTTAAACAGAACAACTTTGTTGAAAATATCGAACAAGTACATGTGTACTTATTATCATATTGTTCCTGCAACAATAAGAACTGGAAACGGAAAATTCCCAGTTGGCAAATATCACGGATTTCCACCATCTGCGTGCTTTTTGGCATTCTGTTGTCTTCTCTCATTACATGCTTTGAGGTCTTGAACTTCTGTAAACAAATACAGTCAAACGGTAAGAAACTTGATTAATATTTTCTTAACATAATCCAGTCATTGAGTAGATTTGATCAGTAAATAAATAACATCTTGAATCCATATCAGATGGTCAGAAACAAGGATCATACCTTTCTGGCAAGCCTTCCAATTTCTATTAGAATTAACAAGACAGTCCTGCAATTATTATAAACATAGACTTTCTTATTTCTGTTTTAGGATTCTGCAATGAATAGCATATAAAAACTGCAATGAATAGCATATTAAAACGGTAACCACATGTTTCATATACCTGTAATGATAAATAGAGAAACGAGCATTGTTGGAGCTGCTTCACACTCTCATCTTCTTCACCTGCATCGTCTTTGTGAACCGATGATGGTGGCGGTGGATTCATTACGACTATGTGAATGAAGGTTTTATATTAAAAACAGAAGCAAATAAATATTCCTAGTTCCTAATACACACTTGCTGGTCATGGTTTGGTTTCACAATGTAGCCAGTATTCTACTGCTATTGTAAATAATCTTCCCACATCGGTATGTGATAAGAAACTTAAGTCCCTTATAAGCTACAAGTATCCTTTCATCATGGTTTTGGTTCAACATTGTTTTCGGATTTGAGGGTGTTACAGCTATGGATTGTCATGTTCCTAGTTAGCTAATGTTACTGTCCGAAAAGACAAACTAAAACGCTGAATAAATAAGATTTCGTTGAGGCATTTCATCAAACACTTTATGAGCATGTAAAGTTAGAAACTCGTTCAGGTGAATGAAATGCAAATAATCTCTGGCTTGAGAAATGTTAAGAAATATGATATAAATCGAGAAGAAGAAAAGAAGTACCTCTCAAGTCTCAAGTGATGCAACTTCGATCAAACACTTTTCTCAGTTGCGGGTTTAAGCAGATTAAGAGTCAAATATATGGGCCGGGTCCAAATTTGGAGACTATAAGTTCTACTCATGTACTTATTTACTACTTTTACCTTGACAATATATATTTTTCTTCAACTTATGAAATTTGAGCCCACCGTTACGCAACTCAAACCGAGCGAAACTTTTCCTTTTTCAAAGAGGTTGACGTAACCACTTTAAAGTTGTTTATAATAGTAATTGGCGGTTGAAACCTTTCATATTTAATGATAGTAACAAGCTTTTTAGGACTAGAGCACCGCTTAGTGGTTATAAATGAGTCGAAATGTTCGTGAGCTACTTCGATAAAAGCTCGAAATCAGCTAACCTAAAAAACTCGAGCTTTGTTCGGAGCTAGTTAGATAGACGATCTCAAACTTATTTTGAAACGAGTCGTTCGAACCCGTGTGATGCACCGGGCTTAGTTTTGTTGGTAATCAAATGTTTGATTATGCTGACTTGTAATACATGTTAAGGCGTAGTGAAGTTGTGATTAGTTAGTAAAGTTGTCACGTTGTTCCATTTAGCATCCGTTGATGTTAGGAATATTGTAATAGATAGTTACTACTAGTAGGTATGTAGTTCCTACTGGAAAGTTAAAAAAAAAAAAAAAAAAGTTCTGCTGGTAGGTATGTAGTTTCCGACTGGTAAGGATTAATGTTATAGTAAGTTGCTGTCATATCAAAATAAATTCCTGCTGGTAGAACAATATTAGTCCTGGTAGTATTATGCTTACTCCGTGTTGATAGTATAGTTAGTTAGTGATAAGGATATGCATGAGATATCCGAGAAAGTGATAATACTTACCTCTTTAGCAAGTCTTAGGTAACAGGTTGTTAGAGTTTCATGAGTATTTAAGAAACCTACGGTCATAGATGAAGAGACGATCGGAAAAACACTTTTATTGTTAATAGAAAAGATCCATAGAGGATCATTGTTTGAGTAATTCTTCTTCTTAACTCTGTTGTTTATATTCCGCGTAAACAATAGTTTAATTTGTATAAGAGTCTCTCTTAGAGTTGCTTGTGATTACATAAGTACTCTACAACCTTAACCGGCTTGAAGATCTATCTAGGGCTGGACCTACAAGTGGTACAGAGCCTGGTTAGAGAGCCTCTGTTAAAGAAAGATTACTATTCTCCACCCCTCCTAAAACCTTCAAATGACTTTCACAATCCTTACCAACATCTCTATCATCACATCACAAACATTCTCTTTCCCATCAACATCTGAACCTGTGTTCTCTGTGTCAACCTCTGAACCAGTATTTGAATCTCCAAACTCTCAAACCTCACAAAACACACAGTCTCAGCAGCAATTCCAACAATATCACACAACCACTGTCTCAAACAATAATGCAAAATTTCATACTTAAGAAGATGAATTTTAGACGTGGCATGAAGATGGAGTACTGGATAAGACTAGTGATCACAACTTGTGGAACATTGTTCTAAATGGAAACAGCAGGAAAAAGACAGGAAGAGATCCAAAAGGAAATATTATAATCTTCTCTTGTTCTAGTTGAGGGAACACATTTGCTGTTCAAAGAGAGACAAAAGCAAGAACAATATTGCTTCAGTACTTCCTGAGGAATCACATGGCTGATTATCACATCTAGATATGGCAAGGGAATATCAGGTAGGCCAAATGCCAGGTATGGAGGTAATGATAGTCCAAGAAAATGCGAAAATCTATGCTGAAGCCAGGAGTTTTTACAGAATTTTTCAGGTAGCTGATCTAGGGTCTGCATAAGGGCTTATACAGTTTTTCAAAAGAAATGAGTCAACTTAATCAGCTGCAAGCTAAGCAACATGAAGAATGTAACATGAAGTATTCTCAAGAGCACTTACCATCCTTCTTGGTCACAGGTGGCCATCACTCTTAAAACAAAGGTGGTCTTGATTATCTAAGCTTGATGAACCTGTACAACCAAAAGCTTAGGACCCGTGAAATTGATGTGAAGGGTGGCCAAGTTATGATACAAGAGGTACATCTGTCCTACCCATTAGCCTTTATTAGTGCCTGCAAGCACTGAATTCAAAGATGTCATATGTTGATTCACAAATCAAATCACCTTCAATCACTTATACCACGCGTCATCAAGTGCAGAACTTCTAGCAATGTGATTGAAAGTGTTACATCCATTCCTTTGTTGCAAGAAAAAGTGATCCACACAGCAGAACACTTATAGGATTTTGATCAGATTGTAAAATTGGATTTGGAGAATTAGACATCAAATGGCAAATGGTAATGCTTTCTGTTAGAATTAACAGATTTGGAAAAGAAACTGGAAGAAAATGAAGTTCAATAACAGATGCTTGCTAGTTTGACAAGAAGAAGGTGAAATGCATAAGTGTTCAGAGTTGGGTCACTTTGCTAGGGAAGTACAGAAGCAGTTGGGATTCTAAAGCAAGGTACACTGCATTCAAAACTTAAGAGCTGGATTAAAGTCTGAAGAACCAAAGGCCTTGTTGTCTGCTGATTCAATGTTTAAACATGGTCCATAGACCAGGAAGGAAGATGAGGAAAAAGTGTGGCGCACAAGTTATAGGATGATTGCCTGAGATTATGAGATGCTGCAGGTAAGCTTCTAGTGATGATTTTCTCAAGCAGCAGCTGAATTTGTCTATGGTTTTATCTCTCAGGTACATACTTGCCCGTTTAGTTGTGAACACAAATATGCAGAACTTAAAAAGATTGATAATTAAGAAGTTCAATAAAAAGATTGTATATCCAGTTTCAAGCATAATAAAAATACATTAACAAACCTTAGAACAAAAGAAGGCATGTACCAAAGCAATCAGCTCGCATAAAAGTAAAGAATTAGAAATTAACTGCTGATTTAGAAAATACTACAAACATGTAAATATACTGATAAACTGAATGTCAGGTTTAAACCTTTGAAAAATGAATGATCTGTTATACTTAGGATCCTAAGGCAAGGTTTTGACAAATGAAAGAAGTCTTCCAAAAACCGGACAAACTTAACAATAGCTCCATGTCCCTCTAGATCAAAATTTTGGTTTAGATTTGGAGAAAACTTTTAGATCAATTAGGTGTTTGATCCCGGTCTGCCCCAAGCATCTTTGACACCACACCTGAGGATGTAGAAGGGAAACCTCTCAATGACAGATTGTACAAAGCTGTTGGAATACATGTTGTTCCTTCATCTATAACAGGAACATTCATGCCTCCTTCCAACAAGCTTGACCTTGATGATATACAGGTTACCTATGGTTCAAAGTCCAATAATTATTTTGAAACTAACTCTGTTCAAGGGGATGGTAAATAACATCAGTAATGCTAAAAGGTTTCTTATGTATCCTCGGTTCCTTCAAATCATTTTGGGAATAGAAACTAGGAATACTAAACAATATCATGTTTTAAAACTGTCAAGCAAACTTTTTGCTAACATGAGGTTAAATTTTGAAGGGGACCACATGCCACTTTTAGCTGCAATGCTTCCCCCTGCTCAAGCTGCTATAGCAGATGAAGGTACAGGGGAAGCTGCACCAGATGTCCCTCAAACCATTCCTGAGACTATTCAAGAGACTAGGCCTGAGCCTGATCAATCTCAAGAACATATACCAACACCACCAAGACCAACAACATCAGACCAAATTCCTCCAGTGTTTGAGCAGGGTCACACTTCAGACCCCAACATTGCCTCTTTTTCAGGAGCCCATGAGTCTGATCCTGACCTTTTCACTTCCACAAATGTGGAAGATGAAACACTGGGAGGATCTTTCCACACCACTCCTCCCAGGTCCACTCAAGTTCCCCCTGTAGGTCCAACCTCAGGAGGTGCTGAGGACCTTGCCACACTAACTGCTTTGTCTTCTCTAGTGTCTGAACTTGTGCAGAAAGTTAGTACCTTGGAATCAGAGCTTAAGGCACACAAGCTGTTATTTAAGGATGTGGTGGGTAAATTGGTTAAGAAGGTTAAAGCTTTGGAGTTGAAACTCAAAACAAGGAGCAGGAAGGTTGTTATGAGTGAGTCTGATAAAGAAGAGGAAGAAGAGCAGGATGTGGATCCTCTCATCAAATTGGCTAAGGCTGCTGCTGCTTCAGATGCTCATGTTGATGTTTCTCCTGGTGCTGATATTCCTCCTAGTCCACCTCTTCCTACTGGTATGTCTGCTGGTGTTTCCTCTGGTGTTTCTACTGGTACTCCTGCTGGTACATCCAACAAGGGCAAATCTCCTATCATGGAAGTAGACCCTCCTGTCAAAAGAAGGACATTTAGGCAGATGGAGGAAGACAGGCTTGGTGAGGAAGCTGCAAAAAGATTATTTGAAGAAGAGCATGCTGATTTGGAAAGACAGAGAGCAGAGATGCAGAGAAAAAGACAACAGGATGTGCTTGATTCAGCAAAATACTATACTGATGCTGACTGGACTGATATCATGGGTCAAGTTCATGCCAATCAAGGTCTTACTTCTGATCTTTTGGGTCCTGATGTCAATGAAGACAATTTTGCTGAAAGAATGGTTGCTCTAATTGCTGAAAGAAGAAGAGCTTTTGCTGCACAAAGGTTCCAAGAAAAGAGGAATAAGCCTATGACTTATGCTCAACAAAAGGCTTACATGAGAACCTTTGTGAAAAATCAGAGTACAAGCATTTATACTACTGGCTGGACAATGAAGCATGTTAAATCATTGTCTGATGAGCAACTTAAATCTGAGTTTGAAAAGATCAGGACAGCTGTTGCAGATCTACAATCCCAAAACATCAGGAGGACTCTTAAAAGAGCTGGTGAAGATTTGGAACACGATGTTTCAAAGAAGCCAAAGCCAACTGAAGTTCCAATGTCATCTCAACCTGATGTACCTCAACAACAAGCTACTAATGTTCCACCTGTTGATCCTCAACAACCATCTGAGTCTTCATCACAACCTAATGTTTCAATGTCATCTGGTCCTGAGAAAAAGGGGCATACCTATGGCACCAGGAGGAAGTCTCTTGGAACCAGGAAGAAGTCCTCTACTGCATTAGACTTGGATGCTGATGATAGATCATTCATCAGAGTTCTTTCTGATGATGATGATCATGTTATTTTTTGGTCTGCTTTTGCTACTTGGGAGGTGGTACCTACTCCACTGGGAGATATCAATGCTTTGTATATCATGGATAGGTCTTCTAAATATTTTACTCATCTCAAGGAAATTCTTCATCTGGTTGATAGACAATATTTGTTGAAGCTCTATGGGATGGTGGTCAAGTACTATGAAGACCATCCACTTGCTGGTGCTGGTATGATGCTGTGGGGTGATCTTCAAGTACTGTTTGAATCACATGAAGGTGGACATGGTTCTTTGGTTTGGTCTGATCAACAACAATGGCATATCAGGAGTTGGAGACTATTTCCATTTTCCAATGTTCATGTATTGGAAACCATTTCTGGCAAGGTGGTGTATATGTTTGCAGATGGGTCATATCCTCTTTCAGTTCAACTTATGAAGAAGATGCTGAAGCACAAATTGGAGATTGAAATTGATGGTGTGGGGAATGATATGACTTATGCTGAGCAGTTGATTCAATTCATCAAGAATCAAATTGCTGCTAGCATTCCTTCTGCTTGATACTGGTACCTTGTCACTCTCTTGTATATTTTCTATCTGTTTGCTGTGTTTTTAGGTTTTATTCTATATTTTGGAAAGCTTGTTGTAAATGGTTTTTGCTTTTTGGGTCAATCTTGGTTTTTGGTAGAAGCTGTTGGGTTGGATCACATTCTTTTGAACTGGTTTTTTTTGGTACAACCTGTTTTATGTGATCAAATTTGGGAACATGGTTTTCTGGCACAATTTTTCAAGGACATATTTTTGGTGCAACACCCTATGGTTCTCAATTGCCAGGCCTTTAAGGCTAGAATTAATTGAATTTTGGTTCTCAATTACCAGGCCTATCAGGCTAGAATTAATTGAGATATGGTTTCAATTCCCAGGTCTTTTGACCAGAATGAATTGATATAGCTTTAATGGTTTGCTTCAAATCATAGGGTCACTCAACTGACTGATGTTTCAAGTACCAATAAGTTGAGATGGTTTGCAATCCACCATGGGAGTAACCCTTTCTGGGTCCCAAGGATTGTCTAGCCCACAAGCAAACGGCTATGTGGTAAAGGCTTATAAAATCCGTTTATGGCTGTGATGATTTGCCAAAAATCATTAGGGTATTCCAATTCACCAATGATTCATGTTCTAAGAATTGGACTGGTTATTAATTCACCAGGGTGATGTCATGATTCCACCAAAGAGTTAGCTAGCCCAAGAGTTAATGGCTACTTGGTAAAGGCTACATCAAATCCATTAATTTTCTATGATTCACCTCTCCCCGGAGTTAACACACCATGGGATGTGATGAGAATAGTATGTAACCCTGAATTGATGGTTTTCATGTTGCTGATTCAGAGTTTATGAAGGTTGCTGCTTTTGGTGTTCATGCTGTCAATTTCCTTATGTTGCTGCAAAGACTTTCACCTGCTATAATCAGATTTCTGATTCAAGAAGTATGGAGTTGGTTTCAAGATGTTGCTGTTCAATCCTCTGGAGTTTTCAAAGAAAGATCTATCTAGAAACTTGAAGTTAACTGTGTCAAATTCAAGTTTAGGGGAGGATTGTTAGGAATATTGTAATAGATAGTTACTACTAGTAGGTATGTAGTTCCTACTGGTAGAGTAAAAGTTCCTGCTGGTAGGTATGTAGTTCCTACTGGTAAGGATAATGTTATAGTTAGTGCTGGCAGATCAAAAGTTATTCCTGCTGGTAGAACAATATTAGTCCTGGTAGTATTATGCTTACTCCGAGTTGATAGTATAGTTAGTTAGTGATAAGGATATGCATGAGATATCCTAGGAAGTGATAATACTTATCTCTTTAGCGAGTCTTAGGTAACAGGTTGTTAGGGTTTCATGAGTATTTAAGAAACCTACGGTCATAGATGAAGGAGAGACGATCGAAAAACACTTTTATTGTTAATAGAAAAGATCCATAGAGGATCATTGTTTGAGTAATTCTTCTTCTTTAACTCTGTTGTTTATATTCCGCGTAAACAATAGTTTAATTTGTTAGAGTCTCTCTTAGAGTTGCTTGTGATTACATAAGTACTCTACAACCTTAACAGGCTTGAAGATCTATCTAGGGCTGGACCTACATTAAGTTTATTTTTATGAGCATATATTTCGCTTAAGATCATGTCGTAGACAAACAACATGGATTCTTATTCATATATATATTTTATCTTGATGATAATTTCTATGTTTTAAACTTGCCTCTCATTCATCAGTAATAGTGAATTAGTTCAAGATCCTACTATAATATATGATGTTGATATAACAGATTTCTTAACGAAATATTTATATGCAGCGTATATAATTTGTACATCAAAATATACCTTAGGACGAAATGAAAGATCAAAACCAAAAACACGAACACGAACACTAAGACTTCGCGGGACACGATTGAACCCAAAACCTAAACGCGAACCGATCGATTTATACCCGCACAAACTCCAAGTTCAAACAACACCGACGTGATCCGTACACGAACTCGATACACACTCAAATGCCTTTATTTTGTAGCAGCAACCTTTTGTTTTAGTTTAAGATTGCTAATGAACTATTATGAGGAATTCCTATATAGGGACGTGGTGAATTAGGGCTTCACAAAAGATGCTTGACTTGCGAAGGAAACACATGTATATAATGGGAAATGATTTCAATGCTAATCAATGAGTTTTATGGCTTTCCTATTTTTTGAAGTTTTCAATGGTGTAGCATTACATGTTTTTGTTATTTTCGGTTGTATTACATTCTATTCATGAACGTCTAATTATTTTGATGTTTGTACATGAAGTTAGCAGCAAATGAGACAGGGTCAATAGAGTCAACTTTGGTCCATCTTACAGCCAACTTTTACCGCATAGTCGTTGAGTCTTGATGATCATCTTGGTCAGCATAGCAACCTAACTTTTTCTTTTCTAGCATGTTTATATAATTTCATTATATAGTATAACAAAAATCTAGCTATTATTGTGACTTTTTTAGGTGCTAGAACAGATGAAACCACTTGCCAGCTCTTTTACAAGCCTAACTGTGACACTCGTCACAAAATTAGGTTAGTCAGCTACAACTATTAACCTGATTTTCATCGTCTAGTTAAGCTTCTGTGCATACGTGATTCCTGAAACATAGAAAGTGAGAAATTCTAGGGGTTATGTGGTTTAACCATCTTATTCTCTCCAGTTTTGTTAGTCATAATGAAATCTTTAAGTATTCACGTTTTCCTAAAACGTTGAATTAATTCCTGTAACGTATCGTTAAACATCATTGATACCTACCTAGTAAAATATATGGGATTTAATCTCATAATAATAAATAATAAAAATAATAACAAATCTTATGAAATATTAATTATATATTACATGTTAAAAAATAATATTATCCCATACTTTGTTTGATGACCCATATCCCAAAAGACGTAATATAAAAATTTCAAACTCTTGACTATATATTATTAATGTCAAATAAACAAAGAAAATAAAAATCTATCATTATGATAAACATACTATATGATTTTGAACAAATATCTGATATTAATTTAAAACCTAAGAAAATCTATAACCAATAAGAAATTTTGACTAAAATTAAAAAAAACCACAGTAAAAGAAACCCCTTCACACATCTAATCTATCTAGATTCCAATCTGATACGTTGCTCCAATAATAAAGTGAAACTTTTGAAGGTCCATTGCACATAGGATATGTATGTATCGCCGGATTTTTCGGATTTTTAGGTGTTCGCGTACCGTAATCCTAGAACTAAGTTCACTGTGGCTAGGTAATTGAATCTTTTGGGCATAGCATTTGTAAGAAAATTCATGCCGAATATATGGCATACACTAAAAACCAATAAAACACTTCATACATAGAAAACCCATAGTTTTACCAACAACCGTTTTTAAGGGGTTTATGTTTAAGAAAGCAGTACAACATCAAGAATGGCAAAAAAACTGACATCTAGATATCGGAGACAAAAAAACCTTTCGTAAAAGTTGCACTAATCCAACACATCATAACCTAAGACAATGATCATTTTGTATTAATATATGCTGCAATATATAAATCGGAAACCTTAACTCGGGCCAAGTAGATGGGAGAAACCGTTACCGGCTAAATGTTGCCAAATGAGGGGTGCGTTTTCTAAACCTATAAAATGTTTTTTTTCATCTTAAACATCATTTATAAAATCCCATGTTGAGCACTCGTTAGAGTATAATTCCCTATTACTCTTAACTGCCTATCAAAATATGGAGACCCAAACAAAGCAATAAATCTCACACCCTACAACAAATCCATATGGTGAAAGCTACCAAGACCATGGCGCATGTAAGGAAGTCAAAAGTATGTAACCAACAAAAACCTTTCCCCAAAAAACCGCCATCTTGCGCATCAAAAAGACATGTAATACACAAATACTCGTCGTGGACCCCGACAATGCTATAATTCATCCGACAATACTTTGTAGGAACATCTACACAAACCTCATATAGAACATTTATATCGATTTCTCCATCCTCCTCACATCCAACATTAACATTCCATGTCCGACGTTTTCTTCGATACTAACTCCAAAAGAAATCACTACTCCTCATATCCAATAGCAGATGCAAATATCATGTGCATATTATGCGCGTACAATCAAGTAAGCAAAAAGAGCTTGAATCACCTAAGACATATTTGATAATTTTAAAGCTTAATGTATGCTAATTTAATTTATACCCATGGTGCAACCAATCAATGAAGTAATAACTCTTGGCCTCACATACCAGCATCATGCCTACCTGAAAGCATTACATTCACATATAAAAACAAATTGTTAACACTCTTGAACTATAGAGAACAATAAAGAAACTACATTGATGACATCAAGGAAAAATGACAACATGGGGATTTTTGCTTCACAAACGGACTTTAACAATGTGCCGATACGCTTCCCCATATCTAAAAAAATATCGTAAACACACAATATTGTCTTCTTTTCTAATTAATGACACTTATCAACTTAAAACCAAACCATAACTTAATATCAGCCTATAAAATCATCCATAATTAAAATTAAATTCATAGATCACCTGTATTCACAACTTATAAAACAAGAATTTATACCACCTAACGAACTCTATAAATATAAGACACCAAAACATGGCAACAAGCTTAAATAAACACAAACACACGAGCACAAACCACAAAATACATATTATCAAAAATCTTAAACTAACACAAAACACAAATACGATCATTTCATTTTTTAAATTAACGCACCTTATCACTCAACAAACCATAATCATAACTTATATGCAAGCCTAGAGAATCATGCAACAATTAAGAAATCAAAAGTTGTTTAGCTTACTTTTACACAAACTATAAAATCAAAGTTTACCTACATATTAAGCTTCAAATTATAGACACCAGAACATGGTAGCAAGCCTAAACTAACACAAACACACCATGCAGAAACCCACATATACATATCATACTTTATCAAAATGCTTAAACTAACACATACACAAATACTCAAACTAACTAAGAAATCAAAAGTTCTTAGCTCACCTCATACACAACTTATAAACCAGAAATGTATACCCACATATCAACTATAAACCAATTAATAACCAAAATTCTTAGCTCACCTTATACACTGTAATGAAAACTCATAATTTACACAATATTCAAGCACAAATATAAAGACATATCAAACATGGCATCAAGCTTAAACAAACACAAACACACATGTAGAAACCCACAAATACATATCATACTTATCAAAAAAACTCAAACTAACACAAACACAAATACATCAGTTTACTTTATTAATTAATGACACTTATCAACTTAGCAACCATAACCATAACTTATACGCAACATATAAAATCATGCGATTAAGCAATCAAAAGTCTCTGGCTCAGTTTATACACAACTTTTTAAATAAGAAGTTATAACCACATATGAAGCTTTAAATATGAGACACCAAAACATGGCAGCAAGCTTAAATAAACATAAACACATATGCAGAAACCCACAAATACATATCACAAGGCATGCCCATACCCGTGCGTTGCACCGGGCTTGGTCTTTGGGAAAAATCTGATTGTTACTTATATGAAAGGTACTAAAGTCTTAATGAGCCAAATTTAAGGGAGAAATTGCAAAGTGCGTAGATGGGACTCATAAGTCCTTAAACATTGTGTGTCACACCATCTGGATTCAAAGGGCTGTGTGAGATTAATTATGAAAGTCATTTCTTATATAAATCCTAAGCAGACCTTGGGCACCTTTCTTTGAAGCTGAAGCACCCTTTCCATTCTGCCAAGCACCACTTTATGATTTTCCATCTGTAGAAGTATCAATTCAAATACCATAATCTGCAATAAATAAAAGATGATAGTTACCTATTTATTGCATCTTAAAACTTGCTAAGCTTTTGTTTGCTAAGCCATGATTGGCACAATATTCTTTATTGGCTCGAGTTTTCCTAGATACTTAAGTGCTCATATGGACGAATGTTGAGAAACGACCAAATGTATTAGCAAGAATTTGGTTTCTTGGCAATATGATAGGTTTTCTAGTAAAATTACCATAAAGAGCTGAACCAAAAGTTAAGTCTATAAAAAGAGACTACTTTGACTTTGTCAGGATGTATTCTGTTACCTCAACGTTGGCTATCCACATCTTGTTAGTCTCATAATCTGCAATATATATACATCATACACCTGGTAAGTGGCAACGCAAAAGCAAACATTATTTCAGTTTCAGATACAACGAATATGTCAGTGAGATACATATGCTACTTAGACCTCTAAGTGTGTGTCATATTATAACTTTCAGTACATGCCATGAAGTTGCAGGAATCAATATTTTTTTCTTAATGCAAAATTAAAGAATGATATAAGAAATCTTAATCAACCCATTTATATGTAGGCTTGTCAATTTAGGTTGTATTTTATTGTAGCATGTTAAAATGATTAAATTAGTACAAACATAGCTATTAATGAAGCAGGGAAAATGATCCTGACCCAACACGCTTTGACCCAACACGTTTTGACCCATGACCACTCTAGTTGTTTAGCACATAAGTAACTGTGACAACCGTGGCTTGAGCAGGTTGGTCAAACCGTAGTTTTGACCTAAATATATGTTCTATAAGTATGGGTTATGTGTTATATGTGTTTATATGTGTTTGTGTGGGATATGTGAGATTGCATAATCAATCCATTGAGCGTGACCGTCTCATTGGGATTGGATTTGTGTTGGATTTTGTGGAATTCATTTCGTTCACTTTTGGTGACAAGGAAATGATTTTGGTAATTGAAGCGGTTTCGCGTTAATTGTGTAAGTAATTATACGTATACGTATTTATGTGTTACTAATATTAGGATGAAATTAGGTTTTGGTAGTTAAAATAAGGAAGAAATGAAATTTCTATTTTTGGAATGTTAGGTTTAATAAAAATAAAAAGTCAATTATTTTTAAAGGTCTAGTAAATTGCGTTTATGTAGAAAGGTATGCTCAATTAAGCTTAGGTTTTATAAAAACTTAAGGTAAAGCAAATAATTAAGTAATTAATAAATAAATAAATAAAATATTTTTTTATACATGAATAGTAAAAAATGAATTTTAGAAGAAAAAGAATTTTAAAAGGAAACAAACTCTAATTAGACTTTATCTATAATTAGTTGGGGGCCTATAAATATCTAAGGTAAGTTTTAATTAATCCTTGTTAGAGGAGAAAAAAATTAGGGTTTTTGCTTTTGTGAAGAAATCAAGCTCTAAGGTAAGTTTTAATTAATCCTTGTTAGAGGAGAAAAAAATTAGGGTTTTTGCTTTTGTGAAGAAATCAAGCTCTAAGGTAAGTTTTAATTAATCCTTGTTAGTTATTAATCATTAATTCATGTAATAATTATTATGATGAATTAGGGTTTTGTAAAATCAGTAAATTAATGATGTTTAATCATATTGCAATGATTAGGGTTTATCTAGAAGCTTATGGGTGTAATTGGTTAGACTTAATTCGCGTTAGAATTTGATTTAGATTGGGGCAGAATTTAGGGTTGTGTTCTTTGGCTGATATCTCAATGATAGTAATAGCTTTTGTCAAGTTTCCGGTATCTATGACGTAGCTCAGAGAGTCTAGTTTCCAGAACATCCGGCCTCGAAGGTTTTTGAGGTTGGGAAGTCAGTCAAACGTTGGTTGCAAGAAAAGTTGTTAAAACAATAAATACAAGTCAGATTTAGGTCAGATTACGAGGTGTAAAACCCCCACTTAAAATTCGAATTTAGCTTAGCCCTTCTACAGGAGTTTAGTTTCATGTGTCTATTAGAAATCCCCCAAAGTAGAGCTTCTTATTTGGAGTCTAACTATGTTTTTTAGGTCAACACTTTTTAGTGTACGATCAGATCCGAAACTGAGTAGTTAAAAGTTTGATTTTATTTGAGGTACTTAAGAAGGGAAATAAATTAGTGGAAAAATCATGGAGTTATTAGACTCATGGTATTTAACCTGTGATTTTTGGTAGAATTTATAAAGCTCAGTAGGTTTGGTTTAGAAAATGGTAAAGTGAGGTCAAAATTCTGCGTTTTCGGGTAAATTGTAAGACTTTGAAATAATGTGTAAACGAATTGGTTAATGTCGGGCATGGTGTCGGGGTGACCCATGAGGGTAACTAAACACCTTAGACATCCATCATATGATTGTTACATGTGCTTAAGCTTTTGGCTTAGTAGCGTGTAACACGAGTTATTTTGTTGTTTAGATTTGTGCTAGTTGTTTGTGAAGCTTTTTGTTGGAATCTTTTGGAAAGCTAAGCAAAGGTGAGTTTCATAGCCCCTTTTTCTCATGTTATTTTGGGGTGAGAATGATGCTTGTCTTGTTGTCGTGTTAAAATGTTTTTAAGCTTGCTGTAGTTATGTGTATTGGATCGTGGGCACGTTCCGTCCCGTTGTGTTGCGATATGATATGTTTGGTATTGTGGATCCCAATATGCAAAACGAGGTGTGACGGTGGATCGTGGGCACGTTTCGTAGTTGATATGATTGTGGATCGCACATATGTAGTGGATCGTGGGCACGTTCCGTAGTTAATATGAGGCCATGCATCGCACATATGTAGTTGATATGATTGTGGATCGTGGGCACGTTCCGTCCTGTTGTTGTTAATTGTTGTCATGAATTGTTTTGGTAATTGCAGCAGCTAATTGAAAGTTTATTTTGGATATTGTTGTATGTCATAAACCTATGATTCTCGCTCAACTTTATGTTAAGCTTAATTTGCTGTCAAAAAGTCATAAAAATATAGATTAAGTCTTACATTTTATTTTCTAGCTTATTGTCCTAGCTTAATTTGCTGTCAAAAAGTCATAAAAAAACCAAAACAGACCAAAAATAAGCAGTTTAGTTAGGTTCTTCTTAAGTGCTTAGATTTGAGACCTCTTTCTGATAATAAAGAACACCATTAGTTTTGGGTATTGTTTTATGATACTTTGTGGTCTTGCTTTACTTTAGTTTTAATTTTAGTATTTTCTATATAGACACCATGTGTTGTGATGATATCCATTCTTGTTTACGCCTCGTGTTTCTGCCTTGCCGGGGTGTGACATAATGCGTAGGAATCTTGATATATATTTCTTGTTTTTCACATTGTGTGAATTAGCAAGCCATATTTTGGAAAGTGTCCTAATAGATTTATGAAGGGATGAACTCTTTTGGCTCTAGACTCAATAGTGCTCATTTATTTAGTTAATCGGAGCTCGAGCAGACTGTGACCTTCCAATATCAACCTAGTCCAGAATGAGAAGTCGATAGAAATATGTGTCATCTCTGTGAGAAATGAAACATAAATCTTTTTTGAAGATTCTGAGTGGCTAGGGAGGGTTGTGCATTGCATCACTGGGTCCATGATGTCAGTCTTCAATGTCAGCAATCATCATTGTAATTCTGACAGCAGATGTATTGACCCGGTTTCTGCCTAGGTGTAAGGAGGGCTTCTTTCTTTTCACCCTTTATCTTAACTTTTCTTTCTAATTCTTCAATCCCTTCAGTGCTTATCGAGACTTCATGACTAGTACCTTGTTGGGTTTGTTCCAGTACTAGCTCCATCTCAGTCGTCACTTTTCCCTTATTCTCACTTTTCCCTTATCATACCTATGGACTTCTACACTAACTAGTGGATTGTCCCTGGGTAGATCCCTCCGGTTGTGGCTGGATCGTGGGAACGTATACCTATACCTAACCACATTATAACTCTAAATAATTAAATACATGGTCGGTCTTTCGGTATCATTCACAGCCTTAAAACCATTTGTACTGCTCCCCCTCAACATGTGCATCGATATTCGAAAACGTTTAGCACATGAAGGGAGAAGCTTGCAATTTGAGTCGTTAAATTCACATTATTAGTCATATATTTATAAATCACATTTTTCTCCCCTTATCAAAATTGTCAAATCCTTGATATCTTCGGATATCAATCGATTTAAATATTAATGCTTTCGGTGAAAAAATGTCTAATTATTAACAAGCCGATTATTAGAACATTTGTAATGCTCCCCCATCAATTTTGAATTTATTACGAAATTCTTGAAAAACTTTATACTCGAGCACTTCTTATATCACCAGTAAGTCTACACTACATATACTATACACTATATCACAAGTTTATAAGATACAAATTGATCTTATAGTGATGAATCACGATATGCCGAACTCATATTGTTCTGTTGAAGTAGCCAAGGGCAATTCCGTATTGTCTCCACCAACAAACTTTTCCAAGCTTCTCATCAGCCTGTTTTTCCTTCAGCTGCATGTCCAATAGCCTTGATCATGATATGGAGCTCTTTTCCTTTCTAATGAAACTCCATCTCTCTGTGCAGGTAATCATTCGGGATATTCTTAGTGACGTCAATCAAGCGAAGTTCAAAGCCTACGTAATGTGCTATCGCTGAACGTTAGAGTTCATCTGGAGCGCATCAACCTGTGCTCCCTTGGTTGTCAACATAAATGAATCCTTGATGGTCTGATATGGAGTGTATGGGTCCCTTTTCTTGATGCCAGAGTCTAGTATTTACGGCTTGGTTATGTTGATCTTCTTCTAGTAAATTTTGACTCCCAGCTGAAGATGTTCGACTCTCTTTTGAATAACCATGATTCCGGTGAACATTCGCAGTGCTATAGCAAAGTCGGAAACATCATTGCCCGAGAGATTGGTGAGCCTATTCCTAACAACAAGGATAGCATTCCTGATTTCATTCTAATACAAATCTTGGGAAGTCTCCTTCCTTGAATGTTTGAAGTTCGTTTATCGTCTTCGTACTTCAAGCTCTCTTAGAACCTATACCTATGTTTCCGCATACCCTCGATACCTAGTCACTCACAGAATACGTTTAGTATAATCACATCAGACTGATCCAAGCCTAGTGTATACCCAGAGAAGGTCTTATGTTTGATCTCTCCAATGAGAAATACCTTAAATTGCATGTTTATCATAGGCGACTTTAACAGGACTCCATATGTTTGGAACCATGTCTTTAATGCCAGGAAGATCATACTAAGCTGCCTTTGTCTTCGTTATGACGTCGTATAGGTCATGGTCGAAATTCCTCCTTGCATATACTTGAGATCGTTGTTGAAAAAGTAGTCAACCGGTACTATTTGAAGATTCCCATTCATGACTAAAGGTAGGGGTTTGGTAAGATCAAATGGATAATCACCACCTTTTGGGTTGTCCCAATCAAGTTTCTCCGATAAATATAGCTTTGTAATATTCTTCCAAGATCAATTCCAGCTCAACAAAATTGGTACGTGTTCCTTTGAGAAGTTTAAATGCTAGCCTTAATAGGGTTTCTTGTGTCAGGTTGGTGATCTTTAGGCCATTCATGATCTACGCAGAGAAGTCAATAGGAGTGCTCATCATTTCATCAAAGGTTTTTAAAGGTTTATCAGCAGTAGCTGCAAGGGTCATTAACTAGCTTTGAGTTGGTCCTTGTTGTGGAGTCTTGCCAACATTCCAATCAAGATCAGTGGGTTCTTGAGGTTGTTTAGGTTTGGTAAACCAGTCACGTTTAGATGCAACCTTTCTCTTGGGTTCTTCATCATCATTACCCAGATTCCTCTTCTTGATCATGTGGCACATCAGAATCTGAAACCTCAAACTCTGGTTCCTTTGCATGAACAGACTTTCCATAAGATTTTGACTGAGACTTGGCGCCTTTGGATGAGCAGACTTTGATCTTAGTTTTTCGGACCTTTGTTGATTCAGCTATCCTTGCGATGTCTTTTTCTTCTTCAACCCGCGTCTGATCCAGCGGAAGGTGTTCGTCTTTATCTTTGTCTTTTTGTCCTTTTCTTCAACGAATACCATTATCATACGTTAAGAAAGACTCTTGTCTAGATCGTAAGAACTTGTACAATCCATCAAGCATTCTCCTTGTTGTAGTAGCTCAGATATGATTGACTTTCATTCATTTGTCAATAAGAATCTTCTGTTAAACTAAAATTCTGTAGAGCGAAGCAGCAACCTCATATGTAGAACTTTGGTTGAGGAAGACTCCTTGCATATAACCGCATGTTCAAGGACTCAGTAACGCATGCGTTTGATCACAGGAGGAGCAAAGTTTAAACCATTTCCCCTTTGGCAGAATTTGAGGAAGTTGAATCTTGACTTACTCTATAAACCTAGCAGTGATGGATGCCGAAAGGTAGCTCATGAATTTGTCTCTAGTGGCTCCTAGCCTTGAATCTAGATGTTCATCGCACTAGAGAAATCCACTGAGTGTTGAGAAGATCATCCTTTTGAGTTTCAGCAAATTCTTATTCCAAAGCAGATACTCTGTTGTTGAAATTGGAAGACGAATTGCGAAAATTTAGAAGTTTAGATAGAGGATTTGTTTGCTTTAGTGTTGGTGGAGTTGTTGGTGTAGGATCCCTTTAACACTCACTTCACACATCGATCACGAAATCAGAACTAGAAATGAGAAAGAGAGAGTTGTTCTAGAGAGAGAAAGTAGAGAGAGAATTGAGAGAGAAAAGAGAAAAAATATTTTTGATATTTTTGAACAACTTAACCTCTAACTCTTTTCTAAATAGAAAAAAGTTTATATACCCCGTCGCGTTAAATGACGCGCGGGATATTTAACTAGGACCCGGGCTCGGGTTTTGCTTGGGATTAAACCCGAAACATATACAATATTAGATTATCTATCGAGCCCGATTCCGAATATCCTATTACAACATTAACTAATTTAAAGACCGAAGCTCCATCGTAGAGTGACCGAACTTCCTTGTTCGACTCATTAATTGAGGCTAACAAATCTCCCCCAAGGGAGTCTTGAACACGAACGAGCTTCCTTTATTGAGCACATTAAAATTGAGGGTAACAATCTCCCCACGATGTGAGTTCATTGCTGACACTCCTTCATGAGAATCAGTGTATTTGCTTTGTCGTTTAAGCTCGAGTGTTCTTGTCTTTGTCTCGTTCCTTGTTGTAAACTTTTCCTTCTTGCTTTGTGATCTGACTTTGAGCCTTTTCATTGTCGTATCGTCTTTGCCATCTTGCGATCTAATGTCTTTGACCAACAACGCTCATACTTTGCATTATCTTGAAAGCTTCAAATCAGAGTTTGCGAAGTCTTTGTCTTTAAATCTGTGCTTTGCTAGATAGTATGTCTTCGAGATTGAGCAGTTGAATGGGATTTGCGGTTGCGTACCACCGTTTTGACCTGTAGGTTTATCGTTCGTAAAACGAGAAAATTGATTTCTGAAAATCAATCGACGTTCACTCGTTAAAGTGTTTTTTTGTAACACATCGAGGTGTCATGTTTTTTATCAAAATTCAATCAACCGTTTAATTCATTACTGGACCAAATCGAATCCAGTTTGTCACAAGTTTGATTCATATAGATCTCGCAAGTCCAACCTACCAAGAGACGCTTGTTTATGCTGGCTCAACAGGAATTTCCATTCTTCATTGGAATACATTATATCAACTCGATTTTCTGCAATTATCACAATGATATTAGCGTAGGACTCTTGATAACAGCTTGTGAAACCTTGATGATGTTCAACAAGTGTTTGAAATGAATGTTCCTAACGAATTCTGATTGATCTCTGGCTCTGAACTCGATTAGTGCATTTTGGTTGTTAGTACTCGAAGCTGGAGCCTATTGCCACCTATTCAATATCAACAATCTCGGAGTGAGATGTCAATAGAAACGTATGTATCGCCGTGACAAATGAGACAAGTTTCTGTAAGAGAAAACCCGAATGGCTGGGAGGGTTGTGCAAAGCAACACTGGGTCCCATGATGTCGTCTTTCAATGTCAGCAACACTTTGATTCTGACAGCATGTATTAACCCGTTTCTACCTTAATTGTGTGGAGGGCTTCTTTCTTAATACCTTTTATCCATACATATCTTTTTCATCTTCAAACGCCTTCGTGGCCTTACCAAGACGCCATTATAACACTTGTTGTGATTGTTCCCGTGTTAGCTCAACTTAGTCGGACATTATTCCTAATACATTCATCTCCAATCATACCTTAAGGACTGCTATTTTCTAAACTTTGGATTATCCTTGGGTAGATCCTCCGGCTTCTGGTTGGATCATAGTAACACCCCAAAAATGTGTCGCATCGAAAATATGTTTGGGAGTGTTACTTCATAATACCAGCACAAGATACAAGAGAACGACCTCTAAATGTGTCGTTTGTAAAACAATCTCGTTGATTTTCTGTAATCAAAATATTAGTTGTCCCATAATTGCATCACCATGAAAAGCTTGAATGTATAGACTCCAACGCACATCAAGAAAACCAAGCATCTAATTCACCTGAGAAAAACATGCTCAAAAGTGTCAACATTAAAGTTGGTGAGTTCATAGATTAGTTAAAATAAGAATGTAAGTTTCAACAAATATATTTATCCACTGGGTCATCACAGTACCATGTAAAATATTTATAAAAAATGCACGACCCATTTAATGTTACCAAAGGGTACTCAATCTTATCCTAAAAGATTTTTATAAATAATGCATGACAAATATAACGTCACGCAAAATGTTCCAAGTATGTATGTGTCGGGGGGCCCTGTAGTCCCCAACATGATCCGACATGTTATAACGTTCGTTCCCAGTGATAGCTAGTCACCCGAACGGGGGTTGTCAATCCCGAATAGATCTATTTTATATCATTCGCGTGGACATCACGCTATAAATGTATTCGTTACCTGCGCTATGCTTAATCACCCGAACATGATCCACACCCGAATAGATCTATTTCCATAACATTCCGCAGCTCACCCTCCAAGGATTTACGGTTCATGACGCTGTGACTAGACTTGTTGTAGGGTCCCGATGCGGGCAGTGATACAATTAATTGTTCCCATCATGGGTGTCCCATAAGAACACCCGGGCATGTAATGCTTGTTGGCCCCGCAGGCACCAAACAAATCGTAATCCGAAAATCATTTCAAATGTAAAGTATGCATTTGTGACCAAAAATGAAGTCAAATAATGTATCCCATAGCGAGCTATGCAAATAAGTATGTAAACCAATTTGAAATCAATCATGTAAATGTGTTTGTAATGAATTCAAAATCTAATATTAAACCAAGTGTGTAGAATATATGGATAAGATTTTGTGATACAATTTATGTAAACAGTTTGTACGAGCATGTGTTCTCCCCCGAGAATTTGTAAAGTAAAATGTAAACAAGTGAAAAAGGGCTATAAACTCACATCGATGATACGAACGATTGGCGGAATGGGCATTTATATGCACTACAGAACAGAAAGACCGGAACGGCTCGACGAGATGTAGCAAACTAATCCTAACGGCTAAGTCCCACTTATCCCTAAGGAATAATGCGTTTTGGGTTCCCGATGAATTGTTTATGTCAACCTACACGTTATAAAATAATTTCGATTCAAAGTTGTAATAGTTTGGTGGTTGGTTAAATATATAAATTGAAAATATACGCAAAGTGTGTAATATATATTCTTTATATAGTAACGCTTATGAAAAATAACCCTTATATAATCCTACCGTGCATTAATATAACAAAGACATTCAATCAAAAGATTAATGAAAAGTTAAAATATCCCTGGCAGGTATTATATTTAAATTAGTGTGAATAATTAATTAAACCATTAGTTTAGACAACCATTTAATTAAGAAAAGGCTTTGTACAAAGGTAGACACTATTGTTCTTAACGTTATGAATTAATCAAACCATGTTTGTAACAGTTTATAATCATTAGAAAATATAAATAATATTTTATAAAATATATTTCGTTTCTTCGACGGGTTGCGTCTAAAACAGTTCGTCTCAATGTACAAAATATAGTTTTCGTTCGTTGTCAGGTTATTGTATAGTTATATTTTTAATATATCTTAAAATATAACTTTAGTCTCTTCATCGGTTTCTAAAATGATATAAGTTTTAGTAAAACATTACTAAATATGTATATTTCGTCATGACATTTTCGGTTGTATAATGTTTTCCATTTTCGCAAAACTTAACGTTTCCCTGTAATCAATATATGTTGCTATCATTTGCTTTCCAGATATTTCACAGGCTCGTGTTTTCTAGATATAGTAATATATGAGATAATTATTATTATCTAAATTAAACAAATTAATATAATATTATAATTAATTTTAACTATTTAAAACCACCAATAATTTATCCGGTTTTTATATTTATTAAAACCTTGTGTTCTTTTTATTCGTCAAATGTTATATATATACCAAACGCACCCTAGTCGGCTGTAAACCAAACGCTCCCTTCGTGCTTCCTATTATACCAAACAGCCCTTATGGCTGTTAATATCAACCAAACACACCCCTTGTGCTCTTTGTCAATCCAAAACAGTCCTTACGCTGTAACCAAACCAAAACCTGCCCGTAGTGGGGTTTGTCGCAAGCCAAACCACCCATTTTTTGGGTGCTGACCCGAAACAAACGCACCCCTTTCCATATTAAACCAACCAAACGCAGCATCTTCTGGCTAAACGCCCGCAACCAAACGCACGCTTGTTTATATGCTATAACCTTAAACAAACACCCCTAGTTGCTGTGACAAACCATACGCACTCCATATTGGTGTTCGGTTAAACCAACCCAACCCTGGTTTGGTTTTCCACAACCAAACCGCGCCCAATATGTTGGCTGCCACAACCCCCAACACCCCCTTGCTGATATAACCTTAACCCGAACCCTTTGGGCTGAAAACCAAACGTACCCTAAGCTTGATATAAACACCAACGCACCCTTTGCTGTGTTGGAACCAAACGCACACTCGTGGTGCTTCCATGAAACCCACGCACCCTGATGGGTTTAATCCGAACAACAAACGCCAGTTGTGAACCACAACAACCCGAACGCACCCTGCGTGGTGGCTGACCAACCCAACGCACCCGGTTGCTTCGGAAACGAAGCCAAACACACCCCATGGTGGTAGCTTAATACCATACGAAACAAACGCACCCGGTGCTATTACCACCACCCGCACCCGCTGGGGTGGCGGCGGTGCTCACCGAACACCACCCTATGTGGTGGTCTCGGTGATAACAATCACCCACGAACACCCCTGTGGTGCCGGCTGTCCCGAAAACAAACACCCCTTGGGTGTTTTATGATAAACCGGACGCACCCATGCGGCATTTATAACAACCCGCCGCACCCTTGGTGGTGCGTGGTTGTGATGGTGATGATGAAGATGGTGGTGGTAGTGGCGAGTGAGGGAGAGTGATGGTGGGGATCGGATAGATCGGGAGATGGGGAGGATTTTTGGTGTTGGCCGGAAAAGCTCGCCGGAAAACTTTTCCGGCGGCTGTGGTGGTGGTCGCCGGCGGTGAGGAGGGAGAGAGGAAGAAGATGAAGTGGAGTTGTGTGTGTGTGTATTAAGATGGAATGAATGAATAATGAAATGAAAATTTTATATATATAAAAGTTTTAAAATAAATAGAAAGTTTATAATAGTATAGGGTGGGTTATGTAATTATTTCACAGGGTCCATATGCGTAATTATTGGGAAACTTTTATAATATATTGGTTCGGGACTCATTTGAAATACTTAACGGACGGTTCAAATCTCGAAACTTTCGCCATTGCTTTCCGAATCATTTTTCTGATAAAAATGAGTATTCACTCGACTAATTTTGTAAACGTTTTATAGAATTTATTTAAAACGTTTATTATCCATTTATATATCTTTCCGATAAACTTTATCCGTAAAACGAATTTTAACTTTAATAATTGCGTTTTTAACATACGTTTTCGATTAACAAGATAATTAATTTATTAAATGTTTTTATTTAATAACTTATGATAATAAAATACAAATTTAATTATTTTGGGTCGGTACGCGTTGTGTTCAAAATTTTAGCGAGGGTATTTCAGTCACCTTCTGACTGTTTCCAGGTCTCGGTCAAAACTGAAAAGTTGCCAGGAATGTCGTTTTACATTAAATTGCTTTAGAGTCCGAGTTGTGAAAACGTGCTTTAGGTGGTCGCTCTTATGAGTCAAGCCAGACACTAAAAGTCAACGATTGAAATAGTCATTCAAAAATTCGAAAATTCTCGGATGTTACATTCATTGACTTAATAAATCGGGTGTGCAAGTTGTATCTAGACAAGTTTGTCATTGTGTTTATCGATGATATCTTGATCTACTCTAAGTCTAAGGAGGATCACGAGGTTTATTTGAAGATAGTCCTGGAGCTGCTTAAGAAGGAGAAGTTGTATGCTAAGTCTTCTAAGTGTGAATTTTAGCTACAAGAAGTACGTTTCCTTGGACATGTAGTAAAAAACAATGGCATTCATATGAACCCTAGCAAGATCGAGGTAGTGAAGAATTGGAAAGATCCTAAATCACCATCAGGGATACGATCATTCTTAGGACTGGCAGGTTACTACCGACGTTCATCATGAATTTCTCCAAGATTGACAAACCCCTCACTTCACTGACACTGAAGAACCAGAGGTACGAGTAGGGCGTGAAACAAGAAGAAGCTTTTCAAACATTGAAGGACAATTTGTGTAATGCTCTAATATTTTCATTGCCTAAAGGACCAGACGACTTTGTGGTTTATTAAGACGCGTTAAATCAAGGATTCAGATGTGTGCTGATGTAGAGAGGCAATGTGATTGTGTATGCATCACGCCAGTTGAAGATTCATAAGAATAACTATACCACACACGGTTTAGAGTTGGGTGTGGTGGTGTTTGCTCTCAAGAACTGGAGGTATTACTTGTACGGGACAAAAAGTGTTATCGACATGGATCATAAGAGTCTACAGCACATATTTCACCAGAAAGAGTTAAGTATGCGTCAGAGGCGATGGATTGAGTTGTTTAGTGACTACGACTGTGAGATTCGTTATCACCCAGGCAAGGAGAATGTAGTAGCCGATGCTTTAAGTAGGAAGGAAAGGGTGAAACCAAAACGAGTGCGAGCAATGTCTATAACTGTCTAGACTGGTGTTAAGGATAAGATATTGATAGCACAAAGTAAGGCATCTAAGGTAGAGAGCGCGCCAGTAGAGATGTTGCGTGGCCTGGACCAACAAATGTAAAAGAATGAAGGTGGATGTTTGTACATTATTGACCGAATATGGGTTCCTTTGATAGGAGATGTAAGGACAATGATTATGGATGAGGCTCATGCGACGAAGTACTCTATTCATGCGGGAGCGGATAAGATGTACCATGATTTGAGAGACATGTATTGGTGGCCAGGTATGAAGAGAGACATAGCTACGTATGTTAGTAAGTGTTTGACTTGTTCAAAAGTGAAGGACGAGCATCAGAGACCTTCGGGTTTGTTGCAACAGCCAGAGATACCTGAATGGAAGTGGGTTAGAATAACTATGGACTTTATTATGAAGTTGCCAAGATCTAGTAGTGGGTATGATACAGTTTGTGTAATAGTCGATAGACTGACTAAGTTAGCCCATTTTTTGGCTATACGAGAAGATTATAAGATGGAGAAGTTTGCTATACTTTACATTGATAAGATAGTAGCCAGGCATGGAGTTCCGGTGTCAATCATCTTTGATCGAGACGGATGTTTTACTTCGCGGTTTTGGCAGACGTTGCAGAAGGCATTGGGAACACGGCTACATATGAGTACGGCTTATCATCCTCAAACTGATGGGCAAATGAGCGTACTATTCAGACTTTTAAGGATATGCTTAGAGCATGTGTGATAGACATTGGAGGTAGTTGGGATACTCATCTTCTCTTAGCTAAGTTTTTCTAAAACAATAGTTATCACTCAAGTATTCGATGTGCTCCATTTGAGGCATTATATGGAAGGAAATGTAGGTCACATGTTCTCAGGGCTGAAATCAAAGAAAGTCGATTAATTAGTCTAGAAATGGTTCAAGAGACTACTGATAAAGTGGTATTGATTAAAGAAAGGCTCAAAGCAGCAAGAGATCAACAAAAAAGCTATGCTAATAATAGACGTAAGCCATTAGAGTTTGAAGTTGTTATCAAGTATTTTTGAAAGTGTCACCTTGGAAAGGTGTAGTTTGTTTTGGTAAGAAGATCAAGTTAACACCAAGGTATGTAGGACCATTTGAGATCATTGAAAGGATCGGTCCTGTAGCCTATTGTTTAAGATTGCCTCAAGAATTAAGTAGTGTTCACGATACGTTTCATGTTTCAAATTTAAAGAAGTGTTTGGCAGATGCAAACTTGCATGTGCCATTAGAGGAAATTAAGGTAGACAAGACTCTTCATTTTGTTGAAGAACCTGTTGAGATTATGGATCGTTGGATCGTAAGGTTAAGAGATTGAAGCGTAGTAAAATTCCAATCGTTAAAGTCCGATGGAATTCTAAACGAGGTCCTAAGTTTACATGGGAATGTGAGGATTACATGAAAGCTAAGTATCCGCACTTGTTCGTTGAGAAAGTTATGGATGGAGGTACTAGTTAAATTTTGGGACAAAATTTTCCTAAGTAGGGGATACTGTGACAACCGTGACCAAATCAGGTTAGTTTAACCGTTAGTGTTAGCCTGACTATTTGTTATGTGATTCAAATTAGGTGCACATGAGATTCATGAGTCATATATATGTGAATGATGCAAGAAATTGGTGATATATTTATTTCATTTCGTTGATAATGATGCATATGAAAATAAAGATTTTTAGTGGTTGCATTATTTTATATATATTGGAATAAATTAGTTGTGGGAGCGTCATTAGATTTCTGTTCAAGTTTATTTACTAGACTGGATTCATTAAATTATTTATGTAATTAGTATTAACGATATTTGGGGAAAATAATAAGTAAAATAAATACATTTTGTTTGGTATTAATAAGTTTTAATGGAAGGTTTTTAGTAAATAAGTAAGATGTATTTAGACCTTAAATAAAATAAAGGTTTTTGAGTTAACATATAATGTAAAGTATTTTTTTAAATAAAAAATATATATGTGTGTGTGTGTGTGTGTTAGTCGACCGGACCAAGAGAAAATAAAAAAAGAAAAACAAGCCTACCCTAATTAGGACTTATCCTAAAACTAGTATAAATACTCCTTTAAACCTAAACCCTAGATCATTATTTTCTCTTCCCCTCTCCCTTGGTGAATTCAGTCGACACCCACAAAGAAAGAAAAATTTCAAGAAAATTTAGGGTTTAAGAACGTTTGTTTTCAAGTTAAAAGGTTTTTCGTATAACCCTTATTCAATTCTTTTCTTAATTTCATTTAGGTAACTTTTTAATTGAAGGGTTTCATAATCTTTGTAAATAATTATGTTAGAACATTAAAATATGATTGGGGGTTAATTAGTAGACTAATGATGCGTTTGGTTAGGATTAGAATGCATTAAATTCGTAATTGAATCTGAGCAGATTTTTAGGTCGGATTGATCGGGTCATAACTTAATGATACGAATGAGTTTTATAGAGTTTTTGATGTCTAAAATTATCTACAACGAGTTTACTTTCCAATGAATTAGGTTTCGAGAGTTAAAAGTGAGTGAAAGTCAGTCAAAAGATTTTTACAAGATTCGTTGTCGAATCCGAGTTTTCTGGACAGATTTGGGTTGTGTTGATGAGTTCAAAAACCCCCCATCAAACCTTTGAATAAATTCATGATATGAAATCTGGTAGGGGTTTTAGATGTCTAGTAACCCTAATAAAATTTTCAAATCTTTTTAAGTTATCTAAGTATTTTTAGAAAACTCAAACATTTTGGTGTGCGATCAGATCAAATTCTGAATAGTTTGTGTTGTGGAATTTTTAAAAAATAGTAATGCTTAATAAAAGTTTTTAGAAAAATTACAGAAGGATTAGAACTCATTGAAGTTGATGTGGTAGCAATTTGAGATCTAGATAAGGTAGTTTAGTATTTTATAAAAATTCGTAAAGTGACCTTAATTTTCTGCAATAAACTGGAATTTAGAATACTAGTAAAAAATCATGTACAAGTTATAAATTTAGCGTGGAAACATATTGGAAAAGTTCATGGGTGTGTTTAAGAACATTAGGAGTCCATCACTTGAAGGTTACATAGTTAAGGTTGTAAGCCTTGACCATTTGTAACCCGCGCATTATTGTTATGTAGATTTGTAGCTTGGATATTTGTGCACGCTTGTGAATTTGAGGTGAATTTCTTGTAGCCCCTTTTTAAATGTTTTCTTTGGGTTGAAATGGTACTCAAAATTATTGTTTTGAAATGTTTTCATGCTCTGATTAAATGGTTTTATTTTAGTTTCATTCTGGACATGATTATGTTGCTATTTGTGTGGAACAACATTGTGTACAATTTATGTGATACAAATGTGGATACATGGATTCATGAGTTGCTTGTGTCATTCCAGCCAAACAATGTAACTCTTATTATGATACATGATTTGCTATGCTAGCGTGTAATTCGATCGGGGGTAAGGCCTACCTATGTTATGTTATGATGTGGTATGTTGTGTTATGAGACGGAAGATGCATGCTTATAACCTGTTATTGTCCATTGACTTATATGTTCATAACTTATTATTTGTTTTAAGTTCAAACCTACGAGCTCACCAATGTAATGTTGACACCTGAGAGTATCCATTTTCAGGTGAAGTTAGTGAAGCATAAGGAGTTGAGACCATTTGGCTAGCAAGACTATAGGTTCCCTGCATTGAAGACTTAGTTGCTTTTATTTTCATTTCGTACTATCATATTTGAGATAATTTCGTATTTGGTATTTTATTTGGATTTTCATTGATATGATTATGTATTGTTATGGTTACGATTAACCTCGATACAAGTCCCCCTTGTGTCAGGTGTCATCAAGACATTTTGAATTATTTATGCATTTTAGTTATTCTCTATTGTGACATCAATATGTTGTGACGATGTCATTCACGTTATGCCTCGTGTTTCCGCCTTGGCGGGGTGTGACATTACACGTCGCTTATCTTAATTTCCGACAATAAGCTAAATGTCGAGTCTTAATCTTAGCTAGAACCAATCTACACCTTAACTAATGTATTTTAAGGCCTAAAATACTAACCAACACACAATCAACACTTTAGGATTTATACACTATTTAGATCTACACAATAACACAAGAATGAAAATATAGAGGTTGAATCTTTGAAGAAGATAGAAGAAGTTCACTAATCTATAACACTTCGTTCTTGGCGAATACGATAGAAGAAGGAGGAACAAGAGATTAGATCACTTAAAACAATATTAAGCAAAATAGTGATCAAAGATTTTAGATAGAGGTAGGAGGTTTTAGAGAGAGAGAGAGAATTCTAAAAACTTTGTACAAAGAGGTCTGCTATCTTCCAGGGAATCGTGCAGTATTTATAGGCAAGAAAAAATTACGTCCCCTGAGGGCGGTCCCCGCGGTCTCAGATATATCTTGGGGTCGTTCTACCTATGAGGGGGCCTCCCTAGGTAGACGCTCCCCTTTTTTGTCTTTTAGTGAGGAAGTTGTTATCTGATCCAGAAATATCTGCTTTGAGAGAAAAATCATATTTTGAATTTTTTTTTTATTAATTAAAACATTTCTTTAATTAATACAAATATGTTGTATATTTTACTTTTATAAAATGTTATATTACATTTATAAAGATGTAATGTTTAAGACAAAAAGATTTACTTTGATTACTAATCATGTTTAATGATTTGTTTATACATACCTTAAGTGATATACGTCGAAATGAAAGTTTACGACTAATAACGTGTATACGTTTATTTTTATTGTAGAATGTTTTTACATTTTGTCATCTTCAAAACGTAGAGGAGTCGAAAAATATAAATAACTGCTCAGTCGTATCTCCGGAACCAAAGGCGCTGCTAAAACCTAGAAATCTTTAAATGTGTTTAACCTCCTACGAGGATAATGTGTATACTTTCTAAACTACTCTAGGAGACAATGTATCGAGACATGAAATAGACTAGACTGAAACGGAGTGTCGTTTTGACCACAAAAAACGAAGTCAAAATAGGCCAAAAAAACCGCACACGACCTCCTGTTTTTAAAAAGCAAAAAAGTTATACTAAAATGATCTAACGGGCCAAAAGTTTTATATCTAACTACAACTATATGACTAATATAAATTTTTCTAAAAAAAAATATTTTTTTTGATAATTTTTATTTTTTATGATTTTATACTTTTAACGAAAATTAATTTGTAAAAAATAATAAACGTCACTTTAAGAAAATTTAGGAAAATTTTACTAGAAAATACTAGGACATCCTAAAGAAGCCTAGGAAAAAATTAAGAGAAGTAAAAAATTTGCTTATGGAAAAAGCAATCGAAAATTAAGCTATGTAACAGCTATTTATAGTGCTTAATAGCCAAAAAACGTTACTAATAACTAAGCCTTGGGACTAGTAATGAATTAAGTTCCAAGGCGCCAGCGGTATGAGTGTGCACAAAAGAGAGGTGTCGAGGGTTGAGACCCAGGTTAGGTGTACGAGGGTTGAGACCCGGGTTCGAGTCTTGCTCACCCGGGTAACCCCTTGTCTCCTTTCTTTTTTTTTGGAAAAACTTTGTAAAGCAAAGTTGTTAAGCTCGTGGGGCTTAACAACTTTCTCAACTACAACTTTTTCTGAAAAGCTATAAATAAGCTTTAAAACAGCTTTTAAAACGACAGAATGCTTAAAATAAGCTTAAGGGCTAAAAAAATGACTAAGTCATTTGGACACCTTGGACTAATTAGCTAAACTTAGAACTAAATAAGCTAAGAGGGGGTCTAAACTATCCTAAATAAGCAATAAGAGGCTAAAAGCTAAAACTAAATAAGCTGGAAAAAGCTTATGTTTGACAGAAACTAAATGATGCTTAAAGGCTAAAAATGCTCAAGTCTTTGGACCTTTTGTGGACAAATAAGCTGAAATTAAAGAGAATAAGCTTAAGAGGGACCTAACTTATCTTAACTAAGCACTATGAGCTAAATGGGCTTATGACATAAGCTGAATAAGCCAAGAAGAAAAATAAGCAGTCCCTACACTAAAGCTAGGCAAAACAGTGAAGAGGCAACTTCTAGCTTAAAAATAAGCTATCAAATAAGCTTTTTAAGGGCTGAGATTTAGAGGGCTTATTAAGGAGCTTATGGGCTCACAAAATAAGCCAAAATCTTGGGCTTGAGTTCACTAAAAAGCTAAGAAAAGGAAGCTTAAAATCACCCCTTTGCACCAGGGGAGATTAATGCTAACACAAGGGCTTATATTTGACAGCTTTTTAAAAGCTGTCAAATAAGCTCAAAACTAAAAAATAAGTTAAAACAGCTTAAGTACTCTAGGACATGAACTTGTGCACCAATTTTAAGAATCCAAAACACATTTAATCCTGCTGATTTTTGAGAGTGAAAATGGGCTTTTAGATTAAAAAATTTGACACTTACCCTTTTTGACAGCTTTGACTTATCAAAGTCAAATGACACAAGGTGTTTTGACAGCTTGTTTTAAACACACAAAACACTCTTTTTTGACACTAAAACTTAAGATCCCAAGTGCTTATCTAAATAAGCACTTGTAGCTTTTCTTAAAATCCACAGTTTCAAGGGTAACTTAAAAAACTTTGAAAAACAATTTTCAAACTTAAAAATTCTTAGAAACAGACTTAGATTAGCTTAAAACTTAAGCTAAATCTAACCAACTTGACCACAACCCATTCAAAAACCATTTTGACCCGTTTTAAGTGTTAACCCAAACACCCCCTTAATTTGTAAAAATGATTTAAAAACCTATAAAAGCTAAGTTTAACTAAAATTTCTACAAGACTAACACTACTTAAGCAATATTAAGCATTAAAAAGGTAAAAAGCAAAACAAATAAGCACTTAAAAAGAGACAATAAGCTAGAACAGAATTAGGCTTTTTTGGACAGTTTTTGATCAAAGTGCATAAAAATGAAATGAAAGCAACTAAGAGGCATATTTAAGCATAAATAAACACAAATGACATAGATAAGCTGAAAATAAGCCCCAATAAGCAATGCTACAGTAACAGTAGTAGAGATTTAAAGGAGATGACTTACAAGGGTCCAAGAGACAAGGAACCTAAAGCTAATCCTATCCACCCCTAAGTCCTTTGATTCTGAATGTATTTAAACCCAAGGCTCTTCCAGGTTTAGCCTTCTTCATAGCTTATCAATGACAACAATATAAATAGCTTTTTGACAGAATTTAGATGGAACTTAAATAACTTTTCATTAGCTTAAAAAAAAGAGTACAAAGAACAATAAGCTGTAAATAAGCTGAAAGACACCTAAAAATGACTTAATTTAAATAAAGATAAAAACTTCTACTCTACATATTTCATTTGGCTCACATAGCCTCTTATTTATACTAAGAGCTAAGTCTCAGCCCTTCTTTCTTGTGTTTCTTCTGTGAGAGCCTTCAAAACCTTCATCTCAGCCATCCATGGTACTTGTGCTTCTTTTAAAATGATCACAGCCATTGATTCGGCAAAAGTTGTGGGGAAAAGTGAGATTGCCAACATGGCAATGCCCCTTTTTTGGTGGGAAAGATAGTGGAGAGGAGGGGGGAGGTTTGTCCATGGGGTGGTTTGGGTTGCAGGGTAAAAGAGAGGAGGTAAACCCGTGATTGGTTGGGGTTTGAAAAGGGCGGGAAAGGGTTATAAAAGAGACAGAGTGAAAGTTTGGGTTTTGGGCAAAAAGGACCCCTCAACTTGTATATAGCTCTTGCAACCATGGTCCTTGTGTGATTGAGGGTTTGGGGATTTGGCAATATAACCCCCCAAGGGTTATATAACCCTTTGCACCACTCGTCCTTGGTTAATTAAAAGAAGGTTCGTGCTTAAGTATATACTTATATAGCAACCCTAATACAGATCCTAACCGAATGCCCTTGACCAAGGCAAAATGTCAAATTCCACA
>BQNB010005767.1:0-100585 GCA_026074375.1 Tanacetum coccineum | reverse complement strand
TAAAGATGAATACTTGGAAATTATTGTAAAGTGTATAAAAATGGATATAAATAGAGAACTTGACCTAAAGCTTATTTTGACTTATTAAACTAAAACGTAAACATGTAGATGGTGATATAAAGTTACAAATATACATATGCATCACTTCACTTCATTTGCATAATTCTAAATCGACCTGTTATCAATTAGGTTGCATTTCAGAACCGTTGTACCATTTGACTTGATTGACTTATTCCCGAATCATTACTCTGACTTAAGGGGAGTTTATAGCCCCGCTTAAACTTGTTTTCAATTACTTTACAAATCTTAGGGTGAGATACACCGCTTGTTTTACTTTTAGACGCAAGTACTTTTTACATGATTACGATTTTGCCTAAGTATCGATTACCCACTATGCCCACTATCATGAACCGTTAATAACGTATTGTAAGCGCGAGTTTTATAAATAGATCTATTTGGATTAACATCCCCGTTCGGGTAAATAGCACTTACTTATTTAGGAGCTGCCGAACAAACAGAACCATGTCGGACTTCGGGTGTCTCGGGTTGGACACCCTCAAGGGAAACTTTACATTGCATTGACTTGCATACATAACATTGTTTAGCTTCGGTTTCACAAGCTTAGCGCAATCGTAATTACTTTTTGTGATATTGTATGTGTTACTATAGTCCTACACTTGAAATCTTACGGTCCACCTTTACTACTTACTTAATCCTATGAACTCACCAACTTTATGTTGGTGTTTTAAGCATGTATTTCTCAAGTTCTTAACTCGTAATGACGTTATTGAAGTGCATTGGAGTCATCATTATCAAGACTATTTTTCATAGATTTCTACGTGCACTAAATTATTCTTGTTGTATTTAAAATTATGAAATTCTTTGATGCAAACTTCGAGACCACTTGTTTTTAAAACTTATTTATTATTAATGTAGCAGCAAGAGTATCTTTTAAACGACTCATGTTGAGGTTGTTCTCTTATAACTTGTGCTTATGTATTATGAAGTAACAACCCTGGTTACCTTTACGCTGCCATATTTTGGCGGTGTTACAGATTGGTATCTAGAGCCAAGGTTATAGAGAACTAGGGTACATATTAAGCCTAGACTATAACCACTACATAAACATTGTATCATATAAACTTTTCATGTGCATAAACACTTGATGTGTCGTTGTGTAGGTGTTATTTATGTATCAAGTTTTACTATTTATTTTATGCCGACTATACCTAAAAATAACACTTTAACGGGCAGTGTACCCGGTCAAATGTAGTTTCGTTGGTAAGTAGGGTGTCAATCACTAAGAGCGAGAGCGTTAATTCCTAATTCTATTAGTATTTTAGTTATCTAAGTTAAACCTAAAACTAATGCAAAAGGGGAGGTTTCAGCCTGAGAGACTGGCACGGTTTTGTATATCTAACCTAAGGTTTTGATGACAAGTAAAGCAACAAACACACACAAGAAGACAAACAAACAATAAAGAAGCGGTCAAACACTAATGTAAGGAAAATGTATCAACCATGAATAATCCGATAAAACGCATGTTTGTTTATTTAATACAGTGATTGTCTTATCTCGAAGGGCATATCATTCCTAGACTTAACCGGTACTTCTTCCTAAGACCTAGACACATTAATTCTGTCATAATTAGACGCATCCGCATAAAGCATCCTTATGTTGATTATAATCTATCTTAGGATCTAAGTAATGGTGCTCTTACTAAACCCTAGCTCATCGAGACTTTACGCATTTACTGCTTAATGGCTCTTTATATACTAGTAGTCCATTGTCCGAGTCCTTACTAATAAAATAAGAACGTACTCGTTGACCCTAGGGTCACCTGCTAGTCCAACTAAGCTTACTATTCTAAAGGCAAAGATAGGTTAGTATTTGTGATCTTATGATTCTAGATATATAAATTGCAATATAGAGAGCTATCCCGGACTCTTAGCCTACGCCCAAACAACACCGAAGTTGCAGCGCATTAAATATGCATAACTAGACCCAATTGAATGATAGCTGGCATACTTAAGCACGTAAACGAATATAAATTGATAAACATAAACAACAATCAATGATAAATTAAGCAATAAAGATAAACAAACCAAACATTAGATCTTCATAAACATGGCTAATACCTAAAGGTATCAGCCGATAGTCATTGTAAAAATACACACGGTTTGATATATGAACGATTAAAGTAAAGAAACCTCGATCGAACGTGTATTCGGTTGTGCGAATATTACAAGAGTTTTCTTATGATCTTTAGGCTCTTTTCTGACCTTCTAGGCTCTTTTGATCATCTCTTAGTCGACTTGGTGGTTTAGAGATTCACTTGCATACCTAAAATTGAGTTTAGGGTCGTCTTATTATAGTGTCTGGAATCGCGTCGATACGTCGTATCCACCGATGTGGGATACGGAATATTGGGCTTTCTTAGAGTAAGGACCACGTTTGATATCTTCGAGAATCTTCGTATATAATAAATCTTGGATACGGCGTATAGAGGTTCCTGGATACAGCGTATTGGGCTTTAATCTTCTGTGGTCTTTGGTGAGTGCAGGCACGGATACGCCGTATCTTCTTGATGGATACGGCGTATTGGGTAAATCCAGCTTGTTCTTCTTCGTTGACCAAAGTATTACATACGGCGTATTGTTGATGTGGATACGGCGTATTCTTCAAAGTCAGGCAATGGTCTTTTGATTCGTCAAAGTCTTGGATACGTCGTATAGGTCTAGAATAATACGGCGTGTTTGCTGTCAGATCAGTAGACTTTCTCGAACTCTGCGTTTATGCTCCAAAATGCGTGCCTTTTAGCATAACTTCACCAAGTACTCCATAATTACTGCAATTCTCAAATATAAACGATTAAGGTGGCATATCATTCTTAAGACTTAGGTGTTACATCATCCTAAGACCTAGACACGTTAATTTTGTCACAATTAAAGTATCAGCATAAAGCATCCTTATTTGCTGACTATAATCTATCTTAGGGATTAAAGCAATGGTGATCTGGTTAAACCCTAGCTCATAGAGACTTTACCCACTTACCGGTTAATGGAAATCTATACACTAGTAGTCCACTTGTCTAACTATCCAATGGAATTAGAACGTTATTTGTTAAATTATCTAGGTTACATGCTAGTCAACACGATCAATAAACCATTGGCAATATCCAATTAACTAGTTAAGCCCGAAGCGTATCCTAGACACGGATTTAGAAGGAAAATATTTGTGTAACTATTATTCTAGGTGTATAAATTACTATATGGAGAGCTATCTCGGACTCTACATCCGCTTGGTCCACTTAGCTAGATCCAGTTTAATGATAGGTCGCATACAAAAGCGCGTAAACAAGTATAAATTGATAAGCAAAACAAGCATACAACGATAAATCAAGAAATCAATATAAACAAATACCAAACATTCAAATCTTCATAATAATAGCTAATACCCGAAGGTATTAGCCTTTAATCGTCGTAATAAATACAAGAGTAATAATTTAGCCAAGGTAAACTAACTGAGTTAACGAATGATACCGAAGGTATTAGCCTTCAATCGTCATAATAAATACAAGAGTAATAATTCTTTGCAATAACTATACAAAATGGGTTAATATCGTGGGATAAACGATGCTATAAAATAGACGTTATTTGATGTCATCAAATATCCCCCCACTTGAATCCTACTTGTCCTCAAGTAGCCTTTAGAAGTTTACAAAAATGTATCCCTAAGGATATTTTCCGTTAAAGCATTTATTCAATCAATTACAAGTACACAACGAAACACCTCACGAAATAGGAAGATGAAAACACTCAACTAATCTATGTGGTAACATGTAACTAATTCGCTCAATTGGTCGGTCGTGACGAGTATTCTATCATAAGCTTGGCAAGGATACACATCTCCACTACTAAAGCCAAGGAGTAACAAGTTTATAAAGGTAAATATGGGTTTTTGTATGGAAAGGCGTACGGTTTGATCATTTTACAATCTTTCACTAGAAGTACCACTCTAACAAGGCAGCTGAAGCACACATACACACCTGGAACGCCGAGATAGACATGAGTGTTCGATCACATCCCCATTCGAATTTAACCAACGGTTATGATGAAGAATGATATAGGGTAGGAACCTTCTAACTTTCACCAAAAGTCGTAAACCAACAAGGTACAAGAGATGCATACATGGTCGGAACGCTAGAATAGACATGCATGTTCGTATGGATCCTCCTTGGCGTAAAATCAGAGGTTAATCATTAGGTGAGAGGGAAGTAAATTGTTGTTAAATAAAAATCAAGAAACAAATAGATTAAGGCTTAAAGTACAAGTTGCTAGACACTTATTTTCCCGACCGTTATTATGACAAAGACACAACTATTTACAACGTCTTGATCATAGATCAAAAACAACAACCTAAGTTGGCGTTCCCATAACGGTCAACTCCCCAATCATCCCAAAACTTTACATACTCTACAAGGTAAGTGGCGATATCTTCCACTTTGTACAATACTCTACATCGTTGATTTTTGTCGACGTATCAACGAATAATCGATCCTTCGTATAATTCCTTCGGTAATGCTCTTTCGCGAAACGATTATCTTCAAACTTTCTTTTTTTTTTTTCTTTTTTTTACTAACTAAACTTCAAATCTCGGTGTAGTTTCACCATCTTCACGATCATAATAATTCCGGATAATTCCTTCGGTAATTTCTTCGTTCTTCGGATTCACCATTAATTGTGAATGTAGTAAAATCACATGAGCTTTGACTACTAGTATACATTCCCATTTGCAATGTGCAAATTTCCAACCGCACCAAAGATAGAAAATGACACAAGACTCGGGAAATACAGACTTTACACTTTAAGAAACTAGCAACTGTAAATTAAACTTAATCTAACAGGGTAGGTTAAGGTGTAAGGGTGTAACGAAAAAAATAATTAGTGTAAATTCCTAAAGGATTGGCTCTACGGGTTGTTCTAGTGGATCGTCACTCTAAAGATAACAGTGGAAGGGTTTAACAGGAGGTTAACTAACCGGTGTAGTTAGTTAATGAACAACATGTATAGGCAATTTGGTTGTAATCATAAGATTTACCAATTTAAACAAGTTACTCCAATTAAATCCATAATACTCATTATTGTGGTCTCGAATAGATATACCAAGCCAAGTTCTAAAGTCTACAACATCACCGGCACACTCATATTTTATGAAATTTGGGTAAGCATTTGGAAACGGAAAGGTTAAATCCTCACAATATCTATCAAGGTTTATTGTGTGCGAGTTATGTAACATCTAATTTCACTAAAGTATGCTTGAAAAATTTTAAATTTGAGTATAATTTAAGCCTTTTATTGTGAAAATTTAAGACAAGTAAACATTCTAATTCCATCCCCCCACTTGAATTATACAACGTCCTCGTTGTATATGTAAAACATTAAATACATGAATTTAAAAAGAATTAGAATGAGAAACTCCCCTGATATTTGCTCGGTAGATTCTCCAATTTGCATTTATGAGAAAGATCATGTGTTGAACAGCCGTCTTGAGGTTTCAAGACTCCAACACTTCAAAATTTCTAGATTTGTAAATTCTCCACCAATATTCGTCGATATTTCCTTCACGAGGTCCTATGTAAAATATAGGAAAAACAGGTGCATTCCTATCTTGGTATCTATGGTTAATTTAAACTAAACTAAAACAAACTAAATACGGGTCAGACTGTGGATACGGCGTATCAAGTAGATGAATACGGCGTATTCGCAGAACTGACAATAATGTTTTTAAAGTGCATGAAAAATAAAGACTGATAACGTCCAGACATTCAATACGCCGTATGGTATGGGGCGGATACGCCGTATTGAAGTCTGGGAAGACAGACTCGATAACAAAATTAAATAACATTCCGGGTTGTCTCCCGGGAAGCACTTTTGTTTACAGCGAAGTCTTTAAGTTAGACTTTTCTTCAGCTTCTCTTTTTACTCCAACTCATGCACGCTAATGTGCCCGCGTGTGAGCCATTCTTCCATTGACGGAACTCGGATAAAGTCGGGTCCTAGATTCAAAACTTCTTTGTAGAACCCCTTAAGCTTTTGGTATGCATGCGAGATTCCGTTTATCTTATCTTTCTCACTTACCTTCAGTAACGGTGGTATCTTGTTGCATTGTTCATTAGTGTGGTGTTTAAACTTTGGATGTGATCGCACCATTTGGTAAGTTACTTCATTATCACCATTGTAAAGGGTAATAATCCCTTCAAACCGTTTTGTTTTAATCCCAACTTCTCTCAAGAATGGTTCGCCAAAAATAATATCGCCCATTTCATTATCACGATAAGCATCCATATCCTCCAAAACTGCAAAGTCAGTCATAACAGAAAAAGTTCCAACAAAGATAGGCACATTCATTAAGGCTCCTACAACATTATTCCCTTTGTACACCATCTTATTTTTCATTATTGAATTATGAAATTTTCTTGACATCATGTTGACATACAATAATGGGAAAAAATTAGCG
Organism: Tanacetum coccineum; assembly: GCA_026074375.1. Classification (NCBI taxonomy): domain Eukaryota; kingdom Viridiplantae; phylum Streptophyta; class Magnoliopsida; order Asterales; family Asteraceae; genus Tanacetum; species Tanacetum coccineum. Next base: position 94,066 of record BQNB010005767.1, on the reverse strand, counting down.
TGAGTAAATTCAAATCCTATCATGCATGAAAACTTTAAGTTGTGAGCACAATCTATATGGATCTTCTTATCATCATCACAATAACTAGGGTAATCATCAATTCCAGTATCAAGATCTTCATCCCTAGTTCTAAATTCCTCAATTACCTCACCTTCCTCAATGGTGGGCATTAAATCATCTCCTTGATTTCTTCTAAGCTCAAATGGTTCATTTAGATCATTTAATTCAATGTAATCTTCCTAATTCCTCCAAAAATTTCTTTGCCTGAGATTAATTTTTACGTCGTTACTGGTGATGGAAAGATATGATTCAGAATGAGCTTTTTCTATGCTTTTATTTATAATTGGTTCAGCCATGACTTTTTGTGGTTCCTTCTTCAATCAACTAAGCATAAGATAAGTTCTTCCTGTAACAAGGGTAAAAATATCAGCAGGATTTGCTCTGAAGAAAGGTTATAACAAAATTTTGGCACTGATAATTATTTATTTCGTGTCTTTGTCCCCAGACGATCAGATATGTCGTATTCAATGGAAGTGGATACGATGTATTAATCTGTTGAGATGAATACGTAGTATTAGACAGAGAACTGGATACGCCGTATTCAGTGGGATTAGATACGCTGTATTCGATTGTCGACTAGAACAGTGTATTCAAGAAAAAACAATTAAATACGCAAACAATTAAACATTACAAAATATAAAAGCAAACAATTAACAAAAATATACACAAATATTACAAAAATATACATATATATATACACTATCTAAATTCCAATTAATTCCTAAGGTTAGATCTAATCTAATGTTAAAAACCAAATTATTCGAAAATAAAAATCAGGATTATTTTCTTTTACTCCCCTTAGTCAACGGCGCCCAAAAAAAAACTTCATGATTGTTGTAGTGTAGGTTGTTTTTTATATGATTCAAGTTTTCAAATTATTTTTGTCCGACTCAACCAAAACAAACTTTAACGGGCATGTACCGATCGATAGTAGTTTCGTGTAAGTAGGGTGTCGATATCATGACAGGCGAGGTTAAATCTTATCAATTTAATTATTATCTTGGTTATCTAATCTATGTTATTCTATTCTTAATACTATGTTAAACCTATTGTAAATCCTAAATCCTAATTCCTAATGTAAAATAGGGTTTTAAGCTGAGAGACTGAACACGGTTTTGGTTGGTATCTACAATCAAATTTAAGATCCTCATTACCCATGCATGCATAATTAACAAAAGATAAAAGAGGGTCGAAACACTAATATAAGAAAATTGTATTAACCATTATTAATCTAATTAGAACGTTGGTTTGTTTATTTAATGCAATGATTTCTTCTCTCGAGGTGGCATATCATTCTTAAGACTTAGGCGTTACATCATCATAAGACCTAGACACGTTAATTCTGTCACAATTAAAGTATCCGCATAAAGCATCCTTATTTGCTGATTATAATCTATCTTAGGGATTAAATCAATGGTGATCTTGTTAGCTCATATAGACTTTACCCACTTCCCGCTTAATGGCAATCTATACACTAGTAGTCCACTTGTCCAACTATCCAATGGAATCAGAACGTTATTTGTTAAATTATCTAGGTCACCTGCTAGTCAACACGATCAATAAACCATTGGCAATATCCAATTAACTTGTTAAGCCCGAAGCGTATCCTAGACACAGATTTAGAAGGACAATATTTATGTAACTATTATTTTAGGTGTATAAATTACTATATGGAGAGTTATCCCGGACTCTAGATCCGCTTGGTCCACTTAGCTAGATCCAGTTGAATGATAGGTCGCATACAAAAGCGCGTAAACAAGTATAAATTGATAAACATAAACAAGCATACAACGATAAATCAAGCAATCAATATAAACAAATACCAAATATTCATATCTTCATAAAAATGGCTAATACCCGAAGGTATTAGCCTTCAATCGTCATAATAAATACAAGAGTAATAAATTAGCTAAGGTAAACTAACCGAGTTAACGAATGATACCAAAAACTGAACGATTACTAAAGTATATGGAATTACACGATGTCTCCTATGAAATTGAATACGTTGCTCGACCTCTTCTGCTCTTTTTCTCCTCTGAAAATCGACTTTTGTGGTTTAGGTATCGAGAATATGATTTAGCACACTTAAAACTCGTTTTTGAGTTTTCTATTTATAATGTCTGGAAGTCGGTTCAATACGGCGTATCCAATGGGTTGGATACGACGTATTGGGGATTTCTTGGAGTAGGGACCACGTTTGATATCTTCTAGAATATTATATTGATTCCATATATGAATATGGCGTATTGAGTCCTCTGGATACGGTGTATTGATCTTTAATCTTCTGTGGTCTTTGGTGAGTACAGGCACGGATACGCCGTATCTTCCTTGATGGATACGGCGTATTGGTCTTCAAAATAGTAATCTTTAAAATATCTTCATTTAAGCTCCAGAATGCGCGCCTTTTGCTATGTTTCACCAATTACTCCATAATTACTGCAATTCTCAAATATAAACGATTAAGTAACAATTCTTTGCAATAACTATACAAAATGGGTTAATATCGTGGGATAAACGATGCTATAAATAGACGTTATTTGATGTCATCATACACAAAACTACGAGAAGTACTTTTATGTGTTATGCTATATAATTATGTGCACTTCTTTGTGTCTTAATTTTGTTAATATAAAATATTAAATGATCGTTGCTATTTGAAATTTAGCTAATTGAATATCCAAGCATATGTGTCATGTATACTATTCGTTTGTAGCTAGTTTTTCGGATTATGCCTAAATATAACTTATGCTATATTTGTTGTACTAAGTTGCAAAATTGTATTTGCAGTGCATATTTGTAAGTCTTCATTTTCCCATTTTTGCTCATTTTTTATGTCATTTGCTTATTCTGCTTATTGTCTGCTTTTTGCTTGCTTATTCCTGCTTATCTTGCTTATTCTGTCCTTAAGTAGTGTAATATGCCTAGTTTTAAGTTTAGTCATAACTTGCTTTAAAATTTCTTATGTTTTGTCCATTTTAAGTCAGAACTGCTCATTAGCTTATTTTATTTATAAATGCTTAATTCTTGTTGATTAATGCTTATTTGTCTTTTACTTGGTTAGTGCTTTATCTGTTTTTACTTGTCCAAGCTTGTTTAATCTTTTTGTAGCTTAAAAATGGATTTTGAGAATTTAAGGGGGTGTTTGGTTTAGATAGCAGAAACTCATGTTTCTACTGTTTGATTAATCATAGCCTTTGTTTCACATTCATTTAGTCCTAAATCATTGATATTAGAAGCTTTAATAATGTTAGTGTAGGTTTTGATAAGTTTGAAGTTTGCTCGTCAAAGTTTTTTTTAGTCTGCTATTTTTCATTAAGGTTTTATAGTTCTAATTTGGTGATTTAGTTAAATAATGTATTAGAGGATTTAGATGTATAATTTGAGCTGTTTTCTACTGCATTAGGATGCATTTGTTTTAGGTTAGCCTCTTTTGAATTGCCTTTTTAAGTGTTTAAGCCTTATGCAGTTTAGTATGCTAATTTTAAGTTCTTAGAAGATAGGTTTTCAAGTGCAAAATTAAGGATTAGGATCTAGGTTAAATCTGTTTAGATTTGTGATTTGTGCTTGTTGGAAGGCAGTCTTAACCCGTTTTAAGTTTTTGTAGTATAATAAGCTCATTTGGTGAGCTTATTAGAGGGTTGAAAAAGCCCTTTGGCTTGTGTCTTTGTTAAAAGCTCAAAACTGCTTATCTTTCTTTTAAGCATTTCTGCTTATCTTATTTTGCTTATTTTAGTTCTACCTGCTTATTTAGGTTAGTTTAGCATGTATCTTGGCTTTTTAGTACATTCTGTGAGCTTATATGAGCTTTTTAGCTCAAAAAGTTTGTTATTTTGAAAGATTTCTAGTTTTTAGCTTCTGTCAGTTAAAAGCTCATTTCTGTGCTTATTATTGCTTTTCAGTTATAAAAATGCTTATTTTCAGTTTATTAAAAAAGTTGTTTAAAAAGTTTTCAAAAATAAAAACATTGGGGTGTAGGGGAAGTCAAGGGTGAGCAAGGCTCGAACCCAAGACCTCCCACATAGCACCCCAACGCTTTAACCATTGCAACAGACCAGAGCTATCTGGTATACCCATGCAACATTTAGAATTTAACCCTTTTTAGGCCTTTTAGCTTTTCAGCCATAATTGGCTTATTTACAGCTTATTCATTTAGCATTTTTCCAGTTTTTTATTTTTCCTAGAATCTAAACTGTCCAAAGTATTTTCCATGAATTTTTCAGAATTTTTAAAATTAGTTTACTATTTTTTATGCATTTTTTAGATTAAATCCGTTTTTAATTCATATTAAATAAAATCAAAATCAAAAAAATATAATTCTTTTTTTTAATTTTCTTTAATCATTTAGGATTGTTAAAAATTAATTTTGCTTTCGTAGGGTTAAATTTGTAGAATTTGGTTTTTTAAAGAACGGGTTTCGTTCCCGTTATTGTTTTTCACGTTTTAGCTTTAATTGCTTTCGTCTTAGGTTTTCCTTTACTTGTTTTTGCAATTTATTTAGAGAAATAGAAACTCAATCCAACTTGTGATTATTCAAGCATTGTCCCTCAAACCGATTCTCGATTCTCAAATTCACGCCTCGACGGGAAACGACCCGAGAAGGTTTTTTAGGGTTTTTGCTTTGGATAAAAGTAAATATCTTTTAAAAAGCCTCACGGAATATTTATCATTGATAACTTTGAGATTACCCATATATATATTTATATTATATATTTATAGTATATTATTTATATATATTTAAAGGTGTGGTTTCAAAATAGTCAATTTTTGGCGCCGTTGCCGGGGAGGTGTGTACGATTATCGAGTTGAAGTTTGTTGTGCCTTGAAGACCCTTCCTTGTGAAGTTATCATTTTTGTTTGTGAATATTTTCTTCGTATTATAAAAATTAAAAAAAATACCAACAATACTTTTCCTAAAGTATTGAAAGTACTAAAAAAATCAAAAAAACAACAAAAGATTTAAAACTTGCTTTTGTGTCACTTGTAAAGTACGGCTCACCTTTAAGAGATTAACAAACTATAAGAGGGGTATAAGGAGGGTTGTTCCAACGAACTACGACCCGAAAGGAGAAGGTTTTTAATAGCTTCGCGCTTTCCCGCTCCTCCGCTCCTTTGTGCGTTTTTCTTTTAGAGAGCTACCGTGAAACAAGTTGATTATTGGTTTAAGTTATTCGATCTCGTTTTGTCCTCTAATAAAATATGTTGTTTAAAAAGCTTAAAAACCCAAAAATAATCCTCTTTTTCTTCTAAACCATTTGATTCTTTTCTTAACCCTCTCATTTTTAATTCTTAATTTCGACATTTGTCCTATGCGTTGGTTGTAGAGAACCATTATATGGTCACCCGTGTCAACGGTGTACTTGTGAGCGGTGTGGTAATGATCTTCGAGGTGGATATTTCTTTCTATGTAATTCAAGGAACGGAAATTCTTTCATTTATGATTCGAGTCCAAATTCTTTTGATAATCCTCCCGATTTTTCATACCCACCTCCACAACCCCAAACGTATTCTTGTGAGTTTTGTAGGAACGATGCTCATTATTGTTACGATTGTCCACCTCAAGTTCCGTTTATCTACAATCCAAAACCGTGTTACAATCAAGACTTTAATTTCCCACAAAACTTTCAAAGTTATCCACAACAATATCCTTGTTGTGAAAACTGCGGGGGTCCTCACAAAACTTTTCAATGTCATTCGTTGAACCAAAATTGTTATGATTATAATTCTCCCGGTTTTGACCAATTTCAACCCCCGCAGTATCCCGTCATTCATCAACCAATTCGAGAAATAAGTGTAGAATTTTTGCAAGATAACAGAAACCTAATTAACTCTGTGCAAACTTTCTTAGGAAAGTTTAAACGATTTTCTTTTTATGAAACGCCAAAGGTTGTATCACTAGCATGGGAGACAATTTATGAAATTGAACATGCTTTTGAAGACAAGCAATATCAACCGGAGGGTATTCTAGAGTTATTTCGTAAACTTCATGATGATGTGCAAAATATTCACGAGGAGTTGGTAGAGTACATAAACACTCTGAGTTGGAATCGTCCTACCATCTACTGTGATGATGATGATGATGAGGATTATACTATTGCAATCACACCCGACTTACCGATTACTGACTCTCTCAGAATGGAGGATGAGCATCTTGACACTATTCTGGCAACGGAATCGGACGAATTAATAAAGTCTAGTATTGAGAACCTTGTCCCAATCCCAAGTGAGTCCGAGGACTTTTCCGATATCGAAAGTGAGTATGATGTGCCCAATTGTAATGATTCTCAAAAGACAATTTTTTCAACGTTTTCTAATCCTCTCTTCGACTATTCTACCTCTAGTGATGACGAGTCAAGTCATGAGGAGGTTATTCACGAAATAGGTTTTAAAACTTATTCGAACCCTCTTTTTGATCTTGACGAGGAAATCATTTCTAGTGAGTTTAATCCGATTCATAATGAAGACCTCGATTGTACTCCGAAAAATGATCGTTTTGATACCGAGTCTTATCTTCTTGAATCATTACTCAATCGTGATACTTTGATGGCTTCCTCTCCCAAGATTGATTCTCTCTTCGATGAGTTCGCCGGTGAACTCATAACAATTCCTCCAAGAATTGTTAATAGAGAGCACGAGGAATATATTAGTCTTTTGGAGAGGTTGCTATACGATAATTCATCTCCCTGTCCACCAGAAGATTTTCATGCTAATCCAAATACGATCATCGAGTCTCTTCCCACATTTCCTATCCCCGTTGAGGATAGTGACTCTCTTAGGGAAGAGATCGATATATTTTCCGATCCGGATGACTCGATACCACCGGGTATTGAGAGTGATGATTACGACTCGGAAGGTGACGATAATTCTACCTCCCTTCCTGAGTTTGAATCATTTCATGTTGATTATCCCGATTTGGGAGATTCAACCATTGATGTGGTGGAAGACATCCCCGTTGATGTGCCTAACATTTTCCCACCCATCCTACCCTTCATATGGATTTCGACTTCATTCCTTCTCATAATGATCTTGGATCCGATCTTGATGTTTCTTCTCCTTCCGGAGATAGAAACAAGATTTATGATCCGGGGATATGCATTAAAGTCGAATCTACAAAATTTCTTGCTACTCTTTCCCCCGTGATTGATACTTTACTTCTATTTTCATCCGAAAGTGAAGACAAAGTTTTCAATCACGGTGTTTGATAAGTGTAAAATACACATATCCGTTTGTACCTAAAATAACCCAAATAAACCCAAAACAGTCCAAAAATGGCAAAAATGTGCTTGTATTTGTGTTTTGTGTGTGCAGGTACGGATATATCAAAAATCACAAGAAAATAGTCAAAAACAGGCAAGCACGGACACGAGAATCAGAAGAGTACAAAAAGAAGCCAAAGAATGACAGCTTGGCAATCCTCTAGTGTCCACAAATGATCCAACGGCTCAAGATCATGATCTAATGATTGATTGATTGGACGGCAATGATTAGAACAGGCTTGAACAGCAAGGCATCGCCTAGAATGTTCCTCTCAAGGCTATAAATAGAGCCTCACTCTACACACATATTAAAAACCTTAATGGGCCTGAAAAACCCTAAATTATCATACCCGGATACCAAATAGCCCAAAAGCCCAATCAAAAGCCCATTTAACAAGTCCATTTCATTTCCATAAAAAACCACAAGGACTAGTCTTGCATATTTCCAAAACCTTTTTATAACTAGAAAGGGAGAAAAGAAAGAGAGGGGCTAGAAGTGACAATTGGCCAAAGATCCAACTGAATTAACTCGTTCAGTTATAAACTTGGCGCCAAGACCCATTTACTGTTCATCTTCGTCTTCACGATTTACCATGGTCAAATTAAGGGGCAAGTTAAAATTGAAGGGTACGAAGGTCTATTCAAAGGCTCCTAAGCAAGATGAAAGGGTTATATCAGTCATCTCCAAGCTCTTAGTAGCTCACTCTCAAGCACATAGCCACGTCAGAGCAAGAAAAGCACAAGGGAGAAGTGGGATTTACTCTTGGATCACTCACATAAGTAGCACAAGCTGTCACAATCAAAGAATGACAGCTTGGCAATCCTCTAGTATCCACAAATGATCCAACGGCTCAAGATCATGATCTAATGATTGATTGATTGGACGGCAATGATTAGAAGAGGCTTGGACAGCAAGGCATGGCCTAGAATGTTCCTCTCAAGGCTATAAATAGAGCCTCACTCTTCACACACAAATACGTAGCCTTAGAATTTAGTTTTAGCTTAATTTTCAATTTCTAGCTTAATTTTGTTTTAAATCTTGTAACTTTCCTTTTAAGTATTGTAATCAATCTTTTTATTAATGAAATTCAGTTGTTTTTAATCTCTCAAAAGCTCTTTAATTCATAAGCTCTCATTTGTCTTATTTGATATTAAGCTAAAGCTCAATAAGCCCTCATAAGCTCAAAATCAGCTCTAATGAGTCTATAAGCTTATTATGGAGCTCAATTCACCTTAATCATACTTTAAACCTGTAAAATTGGCTTAAAATTTCTATTTACTTTGGATTTATTGGATTTAAGCTTAAAGGAAGGGGATCTAGTAATGGATGAGATCCCATGGACTTATACCCTAGCTTATTAACAAGCTAGGGAGCTTGTAGCTGCCTTAATTGGTTCCTCTTGTTTAGCTAGAGGCCAAAGTAAGTTTCACTTTTAATTCCTTTTTTCAAGCTTAATTAAATAGGTAATTTGCTTAAAAACTTAGATCTGCTTATATTGTATGCTTATTAGTGCTTATTTGAATTTCATTTAGCTTATTAGACTAATTAGTTAATCTGTTTTTAGCTTAAGAGATATAGATCATTAGTTTAATATTTAGATTGTCATAAAACCATAAAAACACCAAAAATTTAGTATAATCTTAGATCTTAAGTTTTAGCTAAATCCAGTTGTTAGTTTATGCTTAATAAGTTAGTTATAAGCTAGTTTTTATCTGGTAGTTAGTACTTGTTAATTAGATTTGCAATTTAAGTTTAAAATCATTTCTGTCAAAATGATAAAGGGGTGTTTGGCATAAGCAAGTTTGACCAATAAAAGTCAAATATTTTTGAGCAAAACACTTTGGTCAGCTAAGTTTTAATGAGAAATCAAGTTTTAAAAAGGTTTGAGTTCTTAGATTTTAGTCTAAATGAATTTGTGGCTTATTATGCATGTTCCTGCACTAGGGGAGCTTTTAGCTTAGGTTTTAATTGCTTCATTTTGATCCAAGCTCTTTGAGCTTTTGATTGTGCTTGAACTAAGTTTAAACATACACTCAAGGAAGAGTGTCCTATTTAGTTGCAGGTTTTACCCTTAAGTTAACCTGCATACTTGAATTTGTGCAACAGTGTCAAGTGCATCGCAGGAACTAGGTTTGTTCCTTGCTGTCACTTTTGAATTTATATGTTAGGTAGTAAAAGTAGGTCTCAGGTTCTTAAATTCAAGTTGGGGGAATAGAGTTGATAGTATAGCTTTTTTATTGATTAAAGTTTAATTTGCATTTTCTAGTTATTTGCGTAGCTTATTTTGAACTGTTCCAAAAGTCAACTAAGAAATCAAAAATACCAAAAAAAGTCTAGGTTTATTAAGTAGATTATTTAAAATTGTTTTAAATTAAGCTTAAGGAATTTGTTTTTATAGCTTAAATAGATAGTTTTTAGTAGTTGCATAAGTTCTCATAAGATCTTAGTTAGAATTGCTTATGAGCTTTTAAGTTTATTGGTTTTTGTTATATTTGGCTTAATTCTCGAGTTTTGCTTGTTTCTGATAATTTTCAGTAGCTTGTAAAAGAGTTTCCTAGCTATATTTCTTTTCTTATTAGCTTAAGCATGTTATAAGCTTATTTAGAACATCTTTTGTTTTTGCATTTTGGGACTTATTTTGAGCTTTTTATGGTCCTTATAATTACGTATAAAACAAAGGTGTAATCCCTTGTTTCTGTAAACAGCTTAAAGATAAGCTCTTTAAGAGCTTATTAGTGGATTTCAGCCCTAAGTGTTTTTGTTAAAATTGTTCACCTCAGCTTATTTTATAACTTTGCTTCTTTAAGTTTTTGCTGAAAAGCACTTTTTAGTTTCATCTTATTTTTAAGCCTAAAAAGGACTTAGTTTGAAGTCGGGCTTGGTCTCAGGGGTTGGTTTTGCAACTTTAAAGTTTCTCAGTTTGGACCTATGTGTTAGGTTAGTCTTTTCCTGTTATCTTTGGGATTTGCCATAGTTAGTTAGTCCCTAGTTAGTTAAATAGTTAGTTTAATTAATTTTAATTAGTTTAAATTAGTAATTAGGGTTTAGCTTTTAATTAGTTTAATTAAGGTTTAAATAAAAAGTAAAAATTAGGGCTTTTATTTTTATTAAATTTCTGCATATTTTCTTTATTTAGTTTAATTTTTATAAAAAATTTAGGATTATATTTTTAATATTTTTATTACTTTTAAAGTTTTTAATTAGTTTTAATTTTAGAAAAATCATATCTTTAAATCTAAATAAAGCCATATAAGTGAATTGTTTTTCTAATTGCTTTTTACTTATTTTAATTTGGAAATGATTATTTCCAATTATTTCTATTTTCTTTTTTTTTTAGGATTTATATTAGAACTTAAATAGTTTTTAATTATAAAAAATAATTCAAAAATTAAACATATCTAAAAATATTTTTCTTTTTCTTAAAATTTTATTTTATCCTAATTTAGGTTTAGAAATTTAGTTTGAAATTTTAGGGTTTAATTTTAGTCTATTTTCTTAATTGTTGCGTTTTATTTGTTTTTCGTATTTGTTTAATTGTTTAAATTGCCTTTAATTTCATTTTTATTGCTTGCTTTTTATTAGTAGTCATTAGACATCAAATCATCTATTTTCTTATTCAAAATCATTAATCCAAGCTTTAACGAGGTTTGATTTTCACTAGTACGTTGGGGCATAACGACGGGTGTTCTTCATTTTATCGGTTAAATTTTCGTATGTATTAATTAGATTATATATATTTTTTAAGGGTCGATTTTCCTTAGGGAATTTTCTTTATTTGCTCTTAAGGTTTTTTAGTATATATATTTTATACTGTATTTAAAAACTTTGACAACCAGTTTTTGGCGGCCGTTGCCGGGGGGACTAGGGTTATGATTACTTCGTTTTTCTGTTTTTTTGGTTTGACAGTTCCTATCGCCCTCGAAGTTTCATTCGTGTTTTATAATTCAAAATCAAAAAATCATAAATATAAAAGTAAATAAATAATTTTACTTTTCTTTTTAGTATAAGGATATAAGGATAAAAAATAGAAAAATCAAAATTAAAAATAAATCTTATTTGTAATAAAGAAAGAAATAAAGTCTACCATAGTGGTAAAGATACCAAAATATATACTATCCAACCGGAGGTATTATATATCAATTCACGGTGAAACTTGTTGGTTCAATCGAACTAAAGATTTAACATTTGCTATTTGTGTCTTACGATGTACGAATCACCTTGAAAAGCAATTTTTGAAGAGCTACCAGCTGAAGTAGTGATTATTTGGTTTATAGTATCTCCGTGCTTGTAAACCGTTTTTATAATTCATTGTTAAAAAAAAAACAATAAAATTTAAGTGTAAGTTTTGCTTTTGATTTTTAGTTTTTCTTTTTATTCTGCACTCGTTCGCAATTCGTAGGATGTCGTCAAACAACAAACTCCTCCGTTTGTTGTTGAAAATTTTGATTTTGAAGAACCAATTGTCGATATCAAAAAATTGTTTGCCAATGGCCAGGATTATCGTACGATGGCCACAAATGTTTTATAGCAAAAAATCGTCCAGGGGTTTGAGATGCTTTTTATTTTTTTGTTGTCCAACGATTAATGCAACAATTTACGAGCATTAAAACTACCTTTTACTCTATCATGTGCAAGTAATAAGTTCTGGGTAGACATAAGACCCTAACAACCTCCTTTCGATTTTTCCAACAAAGTCACTTTAACGTCTAGGTCATCTCGAAGTTCCCGAACACTTCGATAAAGCTTTTGCTTTTCCCTTTTTCTCTTGGCGGTGAAAATTCTGTTGAACAGCCCGAGATTGGTTAGACAAGGAACCTCCTAGTTCCGATTCTCAGATGGGAGACTTGTTTGCAAGTTCATAAATCAATTTTCCGCCTTCAAAATAACAATTACCTTGGAATGAAACTCATATTCTTACCAAATAAAACCCCAAGAAACTTTCATGAAGGCATGGGAACGTTTTAAAGGAACTCTCTTCAATGTCTCAACCATAGGCTTTCGATAACTACACCAATTGATACGTTTTATTAATCCTTTGAATACCAATGTCATGATGCCTTTGATTCCGCCGAGGTGGTGGCATTTTTTCTAGATAAGATGCCTCGTGATGGTTTAGCTCATAATCGAAAGTAAATCAAAGTGCGTTACTAAAGAAGATCGCTCATATGATCTCAAGAGAATACGAATGCTCCATCTTCTATTTTCGGCACTTTCGATAATTTTTCGAGATTCAACAAATGGCCGCCTTACTTGAAGACAAAAGAATATTCGAGTTGAGCACGTTTAGAGAAATCGATTAGTGAAAGAATGCTTACGACTCCTGCTACGTCAAGCAGTACGAGGAGTTTGTGTCACAAGTGTATCAAACCATAATTTCAACAATTGTCCGTTAACTTGGATGATTTTCCTGTTTTTCATTGGACAATATTCATCATCCAACTAACGCCGCCGTTGGCAATTTGTTCAAAGAATCCTCCTATTTGGCAACCAAATGAGACAACCGGGTTTCAATCACCGAATGGTCAAAAACCAAAACCGTTACCAGGAACAAAAATTACTATTTCAATCAAAACCGTTTGGAAACAAATTAACCAAAAACACCAAAAAAATCAAGGAGCAGTTTAATCTAGCCCACACCTCACATACCAAATACCACCATCAATCAACCTTTGGTTAATAAGCTTTACCTCCCGTTGCACAATTTCAAAGGTGTTTCCTAAAACGGATTTTGAAAGTTATGATTAAGGCTAATGTGCGAACATGACTAAATTTGCAAATGGAAGTTGTTGGATAATTTTCAAAGAAACCAAAATGATTTCCAAAGAGTTTATAACGATTCTCAAAAGAAACAAGATGATTTTCAAAATTTGATGCAGGGTTTTATGCAAAATTATCACAACAACACATGCTTCACTTCAAGACGGTGGTACCTTCTAAGTCAAAAAACCAGTAAATAACCCTCGTGAGCATGTTAATGCTTTCACCACCAAGAATCGGTAAAACTTTGGAAGGTCCTTCGACTCTCTTGTTCCTACTCCTGTATGTTTTCAAATCATCTAAAAGACCCGCCTAACAAACCCAGAGACGTCACGGAAAAAGTGCAAAAATCCAAATTTAGAGAATAATGCAAGTTCCACCTCTGGAGGAAGAAGAATCCATTTTCACTGGAAATTCCAAACCAAAGCAAAGAAAGAAAACCGTTAAATTTGGATCCTAATTCTCCAAATCTATTTAGTATACCATGCTAAAATCTTCCATACCTCGAGCAGGATGAAAGTTAGGAATGTGATAGATAAACCAAGTGCTCTCAACATAGCCGGGTTTAAAAGAGTATCAACAACTCCGTTTAGAGATTGGATTGAATATCGCTCCTTGTCGAAATGCGAAGTTCAAACAAATGTTATGTCGTTGCTAAGGAACAAAGAGAAGCTCGAGATATCGCCAATTTACGACCGTTAATTGATGAATGTTCTGCTATTCATCATGAACAAAGTTCCGAGAAGCTCGAAGATCCACGAAATTTTCGCTTATCCCATGTGCTTTACAAAGAGCTCATAGAATCTAGTGCCTTAGCCGATTCCGGAGCTTGCATAAACTGTTACTCATTCTTATCTACAAGAAACTTGGGCTTTGGAAGCTTTGACTACTACTCGTCATGACCACTCGAGCTTGCCAATCGTTCCATTTATCACCGATGGGCATATCAGAGCGATGTTGTAGTTAGTGTTGATCGTTTCACTTTTTCTGGCGGTTTTTGTGTGGTTAATTTTGAAATTGAACATGAGATGTCTATTATTTTAGGAAGACCTTTCCTTCGCACTGCAAAAGCTCTCATTGATTTGTATGAGAAAACATTGACGTTTAAAGTGTGGAAAGAAAGTACTTGTTTACTATGCCGATTAATCTCGAGAAAAACAAATATATTGCATTGTGTTCAGACCATTTCACTGTAACGATTTCTCAAAGATGATCATTTTAGTGGCAGTACCTTACTCATTTGTTCGATCCTTCTCCTAGTTTTCTCCGGTGAGATAGTGTTAATTTTGAGAAGTTCGCCGTATTGCTGTTTTGCTCTTATTGATTCTTTTACCAACCAGGTAATGATTGATTCGACTATTAAGAAGGGTCTTGTAATGAAGAGAATTTTAAAGTTAATTCAAATTCCTCTTTTGAATTTGATAAAATTTCGAATCTATGCACCAGAATCTCTTTTTGATGAAATGGTAGGAAAAGGAAATGTCGGAATAAAAAATTCCAACGTTGCCGTGAGCCAGTTTTAATCAACACACCTTTATACGATACGGTGAGGTTTTGCTCCAGAAGACATTCATTGATGAGATCGTGATTTTCTAGCTATGGAAGTATCTTCTAACTTTGAGAGGTTATTTCGATTCAGAAGGAGAAGGTAAACTTTTCTTGATAAATCTACTAGTTGATGATGCTTCCCATAATATCGCTTTCCGAAGTGATTTCCGATCATGATCCAAGAACAAAATGAATCTATTAATTATTTTTTCTCCAGGAGTTATACTCTTTCACCACATGAGTTCGCCCGGTGAATGTTTTAAACTTCCGTGCGAGGACTTGATCAGTGATTTGTGAGGAATATTTAGCCATGTTAAAGACTGTGCTTATGAGATTTCAACTTCTCTGTCATAGGGAAATGTTCTTTGCTAATCAATGTTAGTTCTCGAGTCCTTCTTTCCCGTATATCATTTCCCCATTGAGATCAATAGTGAGCCCCAAGCAAGAAGAGATCGATATTTTCCTTCGTTCAAGATGATTTAATTCCACCTGGTGTGACGATTGATTATTCGAAGATGAAGTTAATGATGTCACCTAACCTTGACCATCAAGATGATCGCTAAATTCTCATACCTCCTCTGAATACCACCAGATATTGAGAAAGAACATGTCTTTAAACCCGAAAGCGGGTATGTTGGATACCAAGAATTTAAGGTGTTTCTATACCTCTGATTTTTACGGCCGTTATTTTACCCTCCCCTTTCCACCTTTGTTTCTGGGTTCATCCTTCATTCTCCTCTTTTTCTCCTTTTGGGAGTGAAGTCCTACATTTTTGATCTGGCATCTTCACTTAGAGCCGGTGGTCTCTCATCGGGATGGAACTTTCATGTGCTTTAATGTTTGTCCAAACATTAATGAAAGCCCGATTGAGATTTTCTCTTCTTAATTCTCCCTAAGGACAACTAAATTCAGGATCGAGTCGAGTGCGAACGGTTACCAAAAAACAAGCCGCTTCGTGGAGTTCACCCTTGCTTATCCTTTCTATTTACTTTCTATTACTCTTAGCTATGTGTTCGTGTTGAGTGAGGCTTGTTCTCTTTACGAATCTTTCTCGATGTGTGTTGCTTGTTTGTTTTGATTTTCGTTGGATCGAGCCCATCAATTCCTGAAGCCTATCGTGTCTGGTGTTTGTTTCCCGTTAACTCGAGTTTCTCATCTTTGTTAGCATTTAGTTTGGGGAGATCCATAGCCTTTCTTCATTATCGATTAACGTTATCTTGCATACCTCATAACGGCTTAGATTTTTCGGTAGGGCTCCGACTTTAAACCATTGAGGACAATAGTTTCGTTTTAGTTTTGGGTGTGGGAATCTATCGTTTGATGTTACCTGCTTATTGTTTTGTTTCACGTATCCTGTTTTCCCACAAAAATAGAAATAAATTTAAAATTTTTTAAGTTCTTATTTGTTAAATAAAAAATATTAAAATATTAAATAATTCAATAATAAAATAAAATATATATAATTAGTGTTTAAGACACAGGATTATAGGTTTTTCGTTGGTATGAATAAGAAGTAATTTTTGACAGATCGAACGTTGTAAGAGTTCTGTCTTTTCATCCTTAAATTTTAATGATGATTGTTTGTGCTAGTTCTCATATTGTATCTTTAAACATGCATAGACCTTGAATCATTAGTTAATGAAGGCTTGTGCTATCTCAAGTAGATTTTAACTATGCCGAGTTGGATTTTATATGTCTAAGTGTTCGCAAATTTCTTTCTTAGAGATTTTAATGTGCGAAAAATGAGAAATGATTGTGTTATTTATAAGGGTCATGATCAATTAAAACGTAGAAGTAGTTGTTCTTTTCAAGCTCATAAGTGTTATTGTGGCTTTTCTTCCCATTGCTTGTTTCACCTTTTAGATTTAATGTTGTGAGTAAATATGTGTTGTGCGGTTTTTTGGTTAATAATTAGCTTATAGAAGTTTTCTTTGTTCCTTTTGTGTTTAGGATGAGTACAACCATCTGGTATATTAATTTGGCATACTATAAGTTTAATCATATAAAGATAATATTTTGTATATTCCTTTAAGTGCCTTTGGGTATATGGGAGATAAGTAGAATTCAATAAACAGTCTAAGACTGATAAATGTTTGTTGTATCTTGACGGCTCACAACGTTGTTACAGCCTTCTCTAAAAGGTAGAGGAAGTTACCGAAGTCGAAATTTGTTTGTACATTCTTGTGGAGGCGAGTGGGCCGATGTTGTAGCATTTAAAGGACTGAGGTTTAATAATGTTGCTGAATTGTGTCATATTTTGTGCCTTAAAGAGTAAGGAATAACGGTATATGGTTTGCAAATAGAGTTGGTCTCCATTTACATGTCTTAAAGAGCCTTAGGGTATATGAATGAATGGTTTGCCGTGCATTAAGTAAACCTAATAAAAGCAAATTTGGTCGCCTTGATGTGGATTTAATTTGATGACATTTAATCTTTTGGAAAAGGGGTAGGAGCTTAATTTTTTGCCGTTCTTAACCTTTACGGCTTTATTTCTTGGTATTTTAAGTATGAAACAAAAGTCTTAAGAGCCTTTGGGCTATATGACTTAAGTCAAAATCTTGAGATACCTCAAAAAGTAGGATATGCGGAGAGGAAAAGTAAGTGCACATTTAATAATTTATGGAGTAGTGTTAGTGTCATGACTTGTAATTGAAACAATGATCTTGGTTTTAAGCTTTACGGCATGGGAAAAGGAAAAATCGGGGGATGTGAAGTTATCTTTTTAAACATTTATTGTGCTTTTATTCTTATGATCCTTTAAAGTTTCCAATGAGGTAATGAAAACCAATACATTATGTACGACACAAATTAAGTTGTATTAGGTATAGTTTTACTTATCAAGACAAAATCATTTAAATAGAGAAAAATCTTTGAAAAGGGATAATCGGGTGTTTTTTTTTATAAAAAATTGTGATCTCTTTACTCTCTAAAAAAAATCTTTTGCTTTCTTTCAAAGGTTTAGATTGGGGAATGTTTCAAGGTATTTTGGTTATAAGGCATGTGATATTGCGTGAGCAAACGCATTCGTTAGTTTGGGGACTTTGATAAGTGTAAAATTCAATAATAAAAATTTCGTTTTGTACTAAATTAACCCAATTAAACCAAAATGACCTAAATTGACAATCAATATGCTTGTATTTATGTTTTGTGTGTGCAGGTACGGATATATCAAAAATCATAAGAAAATAAAACCTCATAAATTAAAAAAAAAAAATTAAAACGGGCAAGCTCGGACACACTGAGGTGAGACGGAGAAGAGGACACAAAAGCCGGAAAGCCAAACCAGAAAAAGTAAAAATCTACAGTCACAACTCCAGTCAATCTTGGTCAATCAAAAGTCAACAGACCAAAGTGTTTCAAAATAAACCCTCAACTTCAGAAAACGCCCTCAAAATTTCCATATAAGCTCATTTCCTAAATCCATTCACTCTTTTACTAAACACAAGGGACCAGTTTTGCAAATTCCATATAAGCTTAATTTTTAAATAGATAAGAGAAAAACAAAGAGGAGTCTAGTTCTGTCATTATGCAAAAGTCTTTAAAACGAATCAGTTAAAAAAAGATGATAAAAAGGCGCCAAGATGCGTTTTATATTCATCTCCTTCTCCGTTTACCTAGCTGTTACTAAACGAGGGGCAATCGAAAATTGTAGGATTAAAATGGACTATTCATCGTGGTCGTATACTGGTGGCAAAACGGTCAAATTAGTATAATCTTGGCATATTCATTAGCTCCTCCTCAAGTCTTGGTGCCTACGAGCACATGGAGAAAGGCACAAAGAAATTTGGGTGATTTTTACACTAAAACAACACTCAAAGAAAGCACAAGCTGTCACAATCAAAGAATGACAGCTTGGCAATCCTCAAGTGTCCACAAATGATCCAACGGCTATGAATCATGATCCAATGATTAAGAGATTCAAGGGATGAGATTGAAGGATTAGAGAGCAAGGCAGGAGAGACTAGAAGCTTCATCTACAGCCATTAAAAAGGCCTCACTATCACACACTCACATATGTAGAAAGTAGCTTTTAGATTTATGTTTTTGCTTAATTTTCACTTTTTTTAACCTTTGTTAGCTTTACCTTTTAAGATTGTTAATCTATATTTTTTATTATATAGAAATTCTGTTTGTTTTTAATCTCCTCAAAGCGCCGTTTGTTAATATTTAATTTAGGCTCTCTATTTTATCTTATTTGATATTAAGCTAAAGCTCAATAAGCCCTCATAAGCTTAAAATCAGCTATATTAAGTCTTTAACTTATTTTGAGTCATCTAACATAATACATACTTTAAAAAACTGTAAATAATTGCTTAAATTTTCTTATTTACTTTGGATTTATTGGATTTAAGCTTATGGTGGGGATAAGGGTAATGGAATGAGATCCAATGGACTTTATACCCTTAGATTATTATTAAGTTAGTGAGCTTTGTAGCTGCCTTTATTGGTTCCTCTTGTGTAGCTGAGGCCAATGTAGTGTCACTTTTAATTATTTTTTATTCAAGTCTTTCTATTAAATAGGTTATTGCTTAAAACACTTATATCTGCTTATTTGCTTATATTGTATGCTATTAGTGCTTATTTGAATTTTTTTAGCTTTATTAGATTTTTTGGTCAATATGTTTTAGATTATTAGATATAGATCATTAGTTTAATATTTAGATTGTCATAAAACCATAAAAACACTAAAAAATATATTTGTCTTAAAAACCATAAAAAACCTAAAATAAGTTAGAAATAGTGTAGATCTTGATTTCTGTCTAAGTAGCTGCTAGATCATGTTTGTTGAGCTTAATTTAAGCTATTAGTAATCTGGTAGTTCAGGATTAATCATTAGATTTGCATTTTAAAGCTTTTCTTAAAAAACTGTCATGTCCTAAAGGGGTGTTTGGTTTAGTCTAGTTTGACTATCAAAAGTCATAGGAATTGAGTGATTTCTCTTTTGGTAGTTAGATCTTCATAATAGGTTAGGATTTAAGAAAGTTTTGAAGGTTAGTTTGAAATTTTGAAGTTTTTAAGGCTTATTATGACTAAACCTGCACCAGGGCATATTGTTTCTTAAAGTTTGATTGCTAAAATTTGATCTAAGCCTCCAAGGCTTAGATTGTGCTTGCTTTGTGTTTATAAACACTCAAGAAGAGTGTCCAAGTGCAGGTTTACCCTTAAGGTAACCTGCACTATTGGATTTGTGCTAAGTGTCAAGTGCATCAGCAGGAACTAGGTTGTTCCTGCTGTCACTTTTGAATTTAATTTTAGTTAAGTAAAAGTAGGTCTTAGGTTCTTAAATTCAAGTAGGATAAAGTTTAGGTATAGCTTATTATAGATTAAGTCTTAATTTGCATTTTCTAGCTTATTTTCCTAGCTTATTTTGCTGTCAAAATTCAACTAAGAAAATCAAAAATACCAAAAACAGTAGGTAATTAAGTAGATTCTTAAATTGTTAAATTTAGCTTAAGGTATTTGTTTTTATAGCTTAAATAGATAGTTTATTAGTAGTTGCATAAGTTCTTAGTCTAGAATTGCTTATTGAGCTTTTAAGCTTAATTGGTTTTTGTACTATTTGGCTTAATCTCTGAGTTTGCTTGTTTCATGATCATTTTCAGTAGCTTAAAAGAGTTCCTAGCTCTATTTTCTTTTCTGAATTAGCTTAAGCAAGTTATAAGCTAATTAGAACATCTTTTGTTTTGCAATTTGGACTTATTTTGAGCTTTTTATGGCTTAATTAGTAAAAACAAAGGGAAAGCCCTTGTTTCTGTAAACAGCTTAAAGATAAGCTCTTTAAGAGCTTATTAGTGGATTTCAGCCCTAAGTGTTTTTGTTAAAATTGTTCACCTCAGCTTATTTTATAACTTTGCTTCTTTAAGTTTTTGCTGAAAAGCACTTTTTAGTTTCATCTTATTTTTAAGCCTAAAAAGGACTTAGTTTGAAGTCGGGCTTGGTCTCAGGGGTTGGTTTTGCAACTTTAAAGTTTCTCAGTTAGTCCCTCCGTTAGTTAGTCTTTCCTGTTAGTCCTTTAGGGATTTGCATAGTTAGTCCCTAGTTAGTTAAATAGTTAGTTTAATTAATTTTAATTAGTTTAAATTAGTAATTAGGGTTTAGCTTTTAATTAGTTTAATTAAGGTTTAAATAAAAAGTAAAAATTAGGGCTTTTATTTTTATTAAATTTCTGCATATTTTCTTTATTTAGTTTAATTTTTATAAAAATTTTAGGATTATATTTTTAATATTTTTATTACTTTTAAAGTTTTTAATTAGTTTTAATTTTAGAAAAATCATATCTTTAAATCTAAAAAGCCAAAAATAATAATTCTTTTTTTTTCTAAAATTTTCTTTTTACTTATTTTACTTAGGAAAAATATAATTTCAATTATTTTCTATTTCTTTTTATTTTTAGGATTTAATTAGAATTAAATAGTTTTTAATTGATAAAAAATTCAAAAATAATCAAAAAAAATATTTTTCTTTTTCTTAAAATTTTCTTTTATCCTAATTTAGGTTTAGAATCTTAGTTTGCAATTTTAGGGTTTAATTTTAGTCTATTTGCCTAATTGTCGCGTTTTATTTGTTTTCCGTATTTGTTTAATTGTTTAAATTGCCTTTAATTTTCAATTTTAATTGTTGCTTTTTATTTAGTAGATATAGATTATCAAAAATATCTTTGCTTTATTCAAGTCATAATCCGGATTAAAACGAGGTTTCAATTTCACTAGTCGTTGGGGAAACGACCCGGGTGATCATATTTATCCGGTTAAATATACGTATTATATATTATATTATATATATTTTTTAGAGTGAATTTTATCAAGGGTTACTTGGTAATTTTCTTAATTGCTCTTTTGAATATTATATTTTATATTGTATTTTATTGTGTATCTAAACGGCAATCAAAGTTCATAATCGATTGCTGACGAACGTTATCCTTCTCAATTTGTTTCTGAACATAGCTTCAATTTCATTGATGGTACGTGAAAGTAAACAAGCATTAAGATTTTCGGTAAAGATTAAAAGTAAATAAAATATGAAAGAGTGAATGAAAATGTATAAAGTGTATATAAATTGTGTATAAAATAATAAAATAAATTAGGTACTTACGGTGTTAAAAAGGTTTAAATTTTAAAAAGTATTTTTTTTATATAATCAAAATATGTCGTTGATATGTGTATCGACTGAGTCGGAAATCATGACCTCAACCCACAACGACCGACTGAGTTGCAGTGAAAGCGACCCGGTCGTTAGTGGGTCGGTCTCTCAGTGTGAGAGCCCGGCCTTAACTACTAGTACTTTATATCCATGATGATCATCCGTCCACCATACTTAAAGAAAAAAAAATCTTTATACTATAAAAGATTAAGTTTTCCTATATTTAATGTTTTGTCTTAATGAGGGAGAATTTACAAATCATTTTCAAGAGCAGCCTCTCCATTTGTCTATCATTGAAGTTGCAAGCAGCTTCAGGGTTTTAATGAGGGAGCATTTACAAATGCATGAAAATTTAAAACATGAAGAAAGAAAAACCATCTGTAGCGAAACAATAAACTTTCAAATCCGTATTCGTATTTTGCCCAAGCATTACATACATAATTTCGTACAATAGGGAATGCTAGCCAAGAACCAATGAAATACCCATACAGCGTGTTATCAAACTTAGCACATATTTCATTAACTGTTGCTAACGGAAGAGCAACATGAGCCCCTAGCACCTTCTCCTCGTTAATTAATGTGTTAACTTTAACAATCTTAATAGAAGAACTTATATCCCTCTTTGTACCTACCATAGACCTACTATTTAGAGGACTTGGACTCGTAATCTTCACAGCACCCTCATCTTCCTTATTCTCACTAGTAACATCATGACTATTAATACCCACATAACTCGCAGGTGTATCTGCATTCGGCCCATTCTTATCAAAAGAACCCTCAAGGCTAATATTATATATCAATGTTAAACATATAAGCTTGGTGGGCAGATACTCTTTCTATAACCAATTGGTTTTAAAAGGGAACGCTAAGTGGGACTTATATTGTTAGTTAGAATTGGTGAGATGATGGTGCCTTAGGATTATCCAATAATTGAATATCATGAAAAGCCAGGTTTGGGCCCTAGTGGTGGTGTGGATGGTGTTCCGCCTCGGTATAGACCCTCAGGTTCGAAAAACTTAATGTTATTAGTGGTCCCGGTAAACTCTTGTACAGAAAGGAAGCTGGTAAAAGGACAGAGTGTTCCGATGGTAGAGGTCTAGCGTGGTAGTGTATGAAAAGGTGGATTGTGGCGATATAGTTGAAGGGGAGTCCATGGTGCTTTGGTTTGAGGGGAGGCATTGTTGGGTGTTCAAACCACTAAAATACACACATCGGTAAAATTATTATCTCAAAGTTAACATTAAGTTGGGTGGGCTACTCCTTCTATCACCTATTGGTTTTAGAATGGAACCTCCTGTTGGGTTATATGTTAGACTTTGGTGAGATACTGGGCTAAGATTTCCAACAGTGTTCCATAGCAGAATATTCCATGGAGTGAATCACTTTTCCTCGGAACACTTCAGGGCCACTTCCTGTAGCAAATGTTGGTATGTTTGGTACATCTTTAAATCTTCCAACACACAATATCACAAAATCGGATTCATAAACCTGTTTTCAACATGAATTTGTTTTGTAAACCGGTACGTTCTAGATATGAGTGCTACTATAAATTGACTTCTAATGATAACCCTTTGATTGATGGTGATTTATGGTTTCATTTTGAATACATTCAACTGTAACTTCCTTTTGCCATTGAGCTTAAGGGTTTCACCTGTAATCCATTCCAGACTCCAACCACGTACATGGACAATGAGCCATTTGTAGTCGTATTTCTTCATTACAGAATTTAGAAATTGAATTGTGTTTGATCAAGTCAAAATAAGTGGCACTGAATGACCGATTGATAGTTACTAGTTGGTGTTGGCTAGGTTCGTCTTGAGAGACCTGGTAAGAAGGCCAAGGGAAATCGATGACAAACTCAGTATACTCCTTTATATGTTATAAAAGCCATTGCTGCATCTAATTAGTTTTGTCAATATCCACTAATATCGCCGATGGACTTCAAAAACAAAGGTGTCGAATCCTAGTTGGACAGAATAATAATTACCCATGCTCAAGACCACTAATACGAGCTCCAATGATCACGATTTGTTTATGCTCCATGAGATTAATTAAGATTGATGTTTGATTCTTTGTTGGGGGTGTTATTGGGGGGGCTTGATGCAGCTCAGTTCCCTTATAAATCAATGATTGGCTTATGGATTCATTGGGATCGTTGGATGCACAAGACACTTTAGGAGACTCTGACCAGAAAATCATTTATAGTGTTTTGGCATTGGGTGATTAGTGGTAAATCAAATGAAAGAGATACTTGCTTTGTTATACAATAATGATGAAGCAACATTCTCCTAACCATGTGTCTCTTATATATCTCAATTAGATTGCTTTGGTGATAACTAATTAACTTTTAATGATGAAGCAACATACTCCTAACCATGTGTCTCTCATATATTTCAATTAGATTGCTTTGGTGATAACTAATTAACTTTTATAAGATGTGTATCACACCATATATTGAATGAAATGTAAACGCGTTTTTCTTTTTATGTGCTCTGGTCTATATAGTGTAATGTATTATTGTTGGTTATTCGGGATCTTTGTCGTTAATCATAGATTGCTTGGATAAATTCGTTAATCGTGTTATAGTCTACTTTTCGAAATCAATAGTTTCGAACCCTATTTGTGCCTTGGGTTACTCGAAATTACGTAGGTGGGTATAAGACGAATAGAACGAGCACTCAAATTCTAGCTCTCAAAGAGAATGAGAGCCGTAAAAAATCTTAGGGATAATGTATCTTGTTATGATTCTTCATGTCACTAATGAAAGACCAAAATGGATTGTCTATATTTTATAATAGACAATGATGATTTTCGTGGATAAGTCTATACCATCTTTCATGAATGGTCATGCTTTTTTGTTCAAAGTTAATAACTTGGTGCACACTTTTTTGGTTTAAAGGTAACTTAACTTTTTAAACATAGTTTTCTGCATATCACATAATTAGCGAAAGTTTTATCTGTCTCTTATTTTACAGACTAGGTCCATCTATTCAAAGGTCATAACGACCTAATAAAGTTATTTTCTGTCACAAACGTTTGCCATATTCATCAGTATCCGAACTCAAGTTTATTAGTGTATACAAGCGACTTACACTCTCGCACCTTCCGAACTTGTGTATTATAACTTTACTTAATTCACTTGGTCTAGGGTGCAAATACACCTATTACCGCAACATTCTCAGATGTCTCGTAAAATCACCAACTTATCCTGTCCCAGAGTTCTGAGTAGTAATCATGATTTCCCAATTATCAAAAACAATCAAAACTCCGATGCATGAATGAAAAAGTCTTGCGATTGAATTTTCCATACTTAGTCTAACTACACATTCTAAATCATTCGAGGTATCGGGTGTCGTTATCGATTGAAACCCGGTACCCATTGTGTAATCAACAACTGAAGTAGTATACTCACACAAGTTTATCTTCTTAATGTTTATACTTGACGCTTAGACAAGCTATGCGTCCTCTATCCGTTTCGATGTCAGTACATACTAGCAATCCGATAGTTTATTGAAGAAAAAAAAAAGAATATAAACGGGCAAAACTTCATATCGTATAGGTAGTTTTTTTTAATTCCTGCCTGCGTTTGCACTTTTTGTCCAAAAAGAACTATTTTGAAGAGACTAAACTTCAACAGTCTTTATCATGCAGGTGCATGATACACCATACCTTGGGATAGTATAACATGCTTGTTCCAATCTTAAGTGTGAGCTTTTCGCATTGAATTCAGCCTCTAACGTTGTATTAGAGGGGAATTAGGTATCTCACGGTTAGATGATCTAATGGACTTTTCATCCCTATTACCGACTTAATCACTAAGTCCTTAGGCAACCACTTTGTCAAGTGATATATTATAAATAGTTTAATTTCACTATTATAATACATAGAACATAATAGCACTGACTTTTAAACATAACTCAATGTTTATTAACAAGTCATTAAACCATTATACCTCTTTTAAATAAAAAAACAACGAGTTATGATGCCATAGTTGAATACGTTGTACAACTTTTTCCTTTTTTCTCAAGACATTACATCCATACCAAGTATAAAATCCAATACTTAGTGATGTATATTTTTCTTGATCACTACTCCAACTCACATCACTTTATCGTTATAGTTCTTAAAGAATTCTTGTCTGCTACCGGAACTGTTCCAGTCAAGTGCTAGAGCACTTGTGTCATAACATCCACATATTAAAAAGTGATAGACACAGCATATGGATCTGTATATGGAACGTGTTTACTTACGTCCAATATTTAAATTCCAATACATGGACAAATGACTTGCACAAAATCAATTGTTCGTCACAACAAGGAATTGATAATATATGTCTAATCGTATACAACACCCTTCTAGCCAATAATAAAAACAAATTAGCAAGAAAAGTTTGTACATCTCATAACATGCAAGTCATTTATGTTGTGGGGAAATCAATTCCTGATTTGGGTTCCCTCCCAAGTGATAAACACTTTCAACAGAAAACTAATTCCATAAACAATGGTTTCTTTTCAAATGCCGACGCATTCTATTTTTTGTTGTAAACCACAACTCACGTTTTTCATTTCAAGTAATCAAGTACTTAGTTTCATCTACGTTTACTCACACTTATGCAACCAAATAAATCCCATGTCCTGTACACGCTACACAGTTTTAACATGTCTTTCCATTGCATGTGTATCACGTGGACCTATAATCCACCCAACAAGTTGACTTTCTTCGAAGGATGATGCTTCGATTACAACAAGTTGTTGTCCTTGATATTACATAATCATCAAATCAGAAACACAAGTATATTTGTTATCTAAAACAAATAATCACCATCAATTCGATGATTTGAACATGTGCATATATCTGTTGATATACGTATACACACCAACCGTAGATATTTGTTCTTGAATATCTAATTAGCAAAGACAACCAGTAGATTTATTATTCTAAACCATTGCATGCATGCTTGCTCAATCATACTAATATTATTTATGCTTTCTCTTGACGTTAATTACCATCAAGCATGCACTATTTCAACGTCATATAAGAATTAAATTAAAGCATAACCAATAAAACCTATTTTCCAATTTTACTGGAATTAAATATTCCCAAAAATAAGAACAGCACCATTAGTATGAATTATTTCTTCTATGATTTGGTTTAGAAGGAAAACAGTTCCTAATAAACAATAACGGTTATCCCAGACCACCCATTCAAAATTACCGGCAAAACCCGAATATGCATGATCGGACAAAACAACGATAAACAACTATTAATTGTTATATCTAAACACGTACATATCATGTTCCGTTGATTCAAGTCTGAAACTGAATTTAATACATGTATTCATGTAAATTCAATAACATATAATATACAGTACTACATGCATGTTAAACATGTCAACATTAGTGTCACACAGTTTCATACACATGCACATCATTGTTCAACATATAAAAGATGATTTTTCATGATAGTGTACACATTATTATTTGATTATCCAAAAAATACGAAATAATAATATCAACTGGCAGGCAAAAAGCATAATTCTTGTATATACAAAGATAACACAATATGTGTAATTCTTTCAAAGACAAGTTTGCATTAAAATCCATAACAATTATTCGAATAATAAAGGAAGCGTACCATGCAGCGATGTTTGTACTTTGAATACCTTCTACACACTAGATTTAATAATATTCATGCCTATATCCCATGATTCTTTTACACTTGCCTACTTTTAGAACTCTGAATATCGCGTCACAGATTTAAATATCTATTACACAATTCACCAATCATGATTATCACTATGAAATTATTGTATTCGTTTGTTGGTATTCGGGTCTCGATAATCATAGATTGCTTGGATAATTCTTGAATCGTGTATAGTTCACTTTCCGAATACAATATTTCGACCCTATTTGTGCCTTGGGTTACACGAAATTCGTATATGATATAAGACAAGAACACACTCAAATTCTAGGCACAAGAATGGGAGCAAAAACATAAAGAAGAATGTATGTTGTTATGATTCTTCATATCATAGTGAAAAATCAAAATGGATGTCTATTTATAATAGACAATATGACTTTTGGTGAAAAGTCATACCCTTTCATGAATGGTCACACTTTTTAATTCAAAGTAACTAACTTTGGTCACACTTTTTGGTTCAAAGTAACTAACTTTTAAATAGATTTCAGCAACACATAATAGCAACAGTTTTTCTGTCACTATTTACAACGGTCACATCTATTCAATGGTCACAACGACCTAGTGACGAATTTTCTGTCACAAACTTTGCCATTCATCGTATCCGAAATCAAGTTTATTAGTTTATACAAGCGTACACTCCGCACCTCCGAACTTGTATTATAACTTAACTTAAAATCACTTTGATCTCGGGTAAATCACCATTACACAAAATGCTCGATGACACTAAAATCACCAACATATATGACGTATGGCATGTAGCTAGTTTGATAAGAATGGTGCAATTTGTAAGTATCTACCATTACTAAATTGTCCTAAACAAATGTTTAGTTAAATTAAAGATACATAAAAGAAAAAAAAACGAGAAAAAACTTTCCTACCCTAAAAGAAGATTTGGGCGACTTTTTGGTAAACCCTAAATTGATTTTTAAACCGAAGTTAAAGGTGTCAAATCTTGCTCATATGGTAATCTATTGCTTTTTTGAGCACTTTTTTTTAAAGTTAGAGGACACTTTTTGCTCATCAATTATTATTGATTGACTCTTATTAGCATATGTAAAACACTAAATAGGCTCTTATGCGCATATGTAAAACATTAAATGGGCTACTGGGTGCATCTTCTTTATTTAACAGTTTTTTTGCCCGTCAATTTTCGAGCTTTCAAGCACGTATTATTATTTTTGATTTGTATTCTTTTATACATTTTGGTACGTTCTCATACGTTTATCTTCGTTTTTATACGTTTTTGTACATTTTGTATATGTTTTTGTCCATTTTTATAACTTTTTTGACGCTTTTAAACGTCAACAAACGTTTTCGTCAGTTTTTTTATATTTACGTCCGTTTTTTTACGATTTCGTTTGGTTTTTTACGTTTTCATCTCGCTTTTTACGATTTCATCTAGTTTTTTATGTTTTCGTACGTTTTTTTACTTTTCGCCCGTTTTTTACCTCCCCGTCTGTTTTTCTACGTTTTCGTACGTTTTTATATTGTAGAAACCATGTTTTATCTAAACACTTAACCAATCAATGAAGAAACTAGAGAGAGAAAGGATGGAAGGAAGGTTTCTAGAGAGAGAAAGAAAAGAGAGAATATTAGATTACTAGTGTGTGTGAGAAATAAAACCAACCAACACCCTCTCCAAGCTATGGAGAGGGTATTCATACAATGCCAAGCCGCAACACCATAGGGCCTTGATGGGCTTTCTATGGGCTTTGGCCTATTAACCTATTTAAGGTTCCAAAAATTATCTAAGACCTACGAGCTGCGTAATTTATGAGTGACCGAGTCTTTTCTCGATTTCTAACAATCTCCCCCTAAGAGAGGTCACTTCAATTTACAAAATCTTAAGCTCTACATTCAATGAATGTCTTCGGTCTTTGCTCGTGGTCTTAAATCTTGTCTTTCATCTTGTGATATGTGTAGTGATCTTTAGACTTTAGGCTTGAGCTTGTTCCTTTAAGCTTGACTTGCATGTGATCTTTGAGTATCTTGAGATCATCAGCTGATGTGTCGTCGTGTAGGTTGTTATTTTAGTTATTCAAGTTTTACTATTTATATTTTGCCGACTATACCTAAAACAATACTTTAACAAGCAATGTACCCGATCAGATGTAGTTTTGTTGGTAAGTAGGGTGTCGAACACTAAGAGTGGAAGTTAACTCTTAATTCTACTGGTATTTTATTTATCTAGGTTTAGTACTAATCTAACCTAATTATTTTAATTAAATCTAATTAGACCTGAATTAATGCAAAGAGGGGGGTTTCCAGCTTGAGAGACTAGCACGAGTTTAGTTCTAACAATCTAGGTGATGACAAATAACGCACAGGTGATTAACAAAAGATAGGGAAGAGGTCAAATCCTAGGAAAACGTATTAGCCAGTTTAATATAATAATATGCCTTGATTGTCTATTTGTGCAATGATTGTATTAATTCATTGGTGGTATATCATTCCAAAGTTAGGTGGATCTTCTCCCTAGACTCGAGGTTTGTCACTAATTAATCCTGTCACAATTAACCTAAACCCGCATAAAGCTCACACCGTTGATTATAATCTATCTAGGAAACTATATTGGTGGTTATATTGAATCCTAGCTCATGGAGGCTTTACCAACTTACTATTTAATGGAAATTCATATACTAGTAGTCCATGCCCACTTAACTACCTATGGAAACAGGACGTTATGTGTAATCCTAAGTCACCAGCTTAGTCTACGTATCCACTTAACCATAGATTGAAACAGGGCTTTCTATTGGCGATCCTAGTGTTCTAGTTATATGAATAAGTGTTATATGTTTCTATCCCGGACTCTTAGCCTACGCCCAAACAACACCGAAGTTGCGGCGCATTAAATATGTAGGACTAGACCCAGTTGAATGATAAGGAAAACACATAATTAAGCACATAAACGGGTATGAAGTGATAAACATAATCAACATGCAACGAATAAAGTACAATCGATATAAAGACAAATCAAAACATTATATAATCATAAACATGGCTAATACCTAAAGGTATTAGCCGATAGTCATTGTAACAATACACGAAATCATAAATGAACGATTAAACATAACGCTAACCAAACGTGTATAGTGGAGTGTAGAGATTACAAGAGTTTTCCAACTGATTAGACCACTGTATAGGACCTTCATGGCTTCATAGATCTTCTGAAAATCAGACTTGGTGGTCAAACGCATGTCCACAACTGAGTTTAGGGTTTTGTTATTATAGAGTCTGGAAAAGGATCAATACACCGTATCAGGCGATGTGGGATACGGCATATTGGGGAATTTTTGGAGTAAGGACCACGTTCAATATCTTCCAGAATCTTCTTATATTTGAAATAGGATACGGCGTATTGAATATTCTGGATACGGCGTATTGATCTTTATTCCTTCGTGGTCTTTTGTGATGTGCAGGCACAGATATGTCGTATCTTCCTTGATGGATACGGCGTATAGGATGTCAGAACAGTAATCTTCAAATGTCTTCGTTTAAGCTCCAGAATGCGTGCCTTTTTGCTAATCTTCACCAAGTACTCCTTAATTACTGCAATTCTCAAATATAAATGATTAAGTAACAATTCTTGCAATAATCATACAAAATGAGTTATTTACATGGGATAAATAATGCTATAAAAGTGACGTTATTTGATGTCATCAAATATCCCCCATTTGAA
The DNA here is from genome assembly GCA_026074375.1 of Tanacetum coccineum. Taxonomy (NCBI): domain Eukaryota; kingdom Viridiplantae; phylum Streptophyta; class Magnoliopsida; order Asterales; family Asteraceae; genus Tanacetum; species Tanacetum coccineum. The sequence goes on along the minus strand of BQNB010005767.1, from coordinate 62,928 downwards.
TCCTACTTGTCCTCAAGTAGCCTTTAGAAGTTTATGAAAATGTATCCCTAAGGAGTTTTTCCGTTAAGCATTTATTTGATTAATTACAAGTACACAACCAAACACCTCACGAAATAGGAAGATGAAAATACTCAAATGACTCAACTAATCTATGTGGTAACATGTAACTAATTCGCTCAATTGCTTGGTCGTGATGAGTATTCTATCATAGGTCTGGCAATGATACACATCTCCACCACTAAAGCTAAGGAGTAACAAGATTATAAAGGTAAAATGGGTTTTTCTAATAAGGCTTAGGGTTGATCATTCTAACAATCTTTCACCAAAAGTACCACACCAAGGCAGCTGAATCACACATACATGGCCGTAACGATGAAATAGACATGTGTGTTTGATCACATCCTCATTCGAGTTTAACCAAGGGTTAGGATGAAGAATGATATAGGGTGTGGATCTTCTAACTTATACAAAAAGTAATAAACCAACAAGGCAGCTAAATCAAGCATACATGGCCGTAACGACAGAATAGACATGCATGACTCGATGACTCGATCACATCCTAATTCGAGTAAAACCCAAGGTTAATGATTAGGAAAGGAAATAAATTATTGTTAAATAAAATTCACGAAACAAAATAGATTAAGTCCAAACAGATAAGGTGCAAGTTTCTAGACACTTTTTTTGACGGTTACCATGATAAAGACACAACTATATACACAAACGTCTTGATCATAGATAAAAAACAACAACCTAAGTTGGCGTTTCCGTAACGGTCAACTTCCCAATCATCCCATACTTTACATAGTTTTACAAAGGCAAGTGCCGATATCTACCACTTTATACAAAACTTTACATCGTTGATTTTTATACGCGTCAACGAATAATCGATCCTTCAAATAATTCCATCGGTTTAAGCTTTAACGAACCCACTATCTTCAAGCTTTCCTCCTCTTTTTTGTTGTGATTTTTCTAATTTTTTTGATTTTTTAACAATACATAACTTCAAATCTCGGTGTAATTTCACCATCTTCACGATCATAATAACTCCGGATAATTTCTTCCATGATTCTTCATTCTTCGGACGTACCAATAATTGTGATGGTAGTAAGAATACATGAGTTTTGACTACTTTTTTCATTCCCATTGAAATGTGCAAATTTCCCAACCGTACTAGAGATAGAAAATGACACAGGACACAGGAAATGCATACTTTACACTTTAAACAACTAGCAACTAATAAATGGACTTAATCTAACATGGTAGGCTAAGGTGTCAAGGTATAACGAAATAAATAGTTGGTGTTATCCTAAAGGATTGGCTCTACAGGTTTTTCTAGGGGTATCTTACTCTTAAAACACTAGTACAAATCTTGGATTTCGTCACACATGCTCTTTTTTGAACGGCCACACAGTTAGATATTTATGTGACTAAATGTACCAGGATAAAATAAACAGCCACACTTGAACTCATTTTGTGTGACCATTTTGGAATTTCATTGTCACACATTTGAATATTTATGTGACTAGAGGTAACTGGTAATTTTTTGTTGATTATTTAGTCACTTATAATTTGGGACGTGTGACAGATACAAATAAGTTTGAAACATTAGTCACACTATATATATACATATGTGACAAATATATGTCACACAATTGAATAGTGTGACCAAAATCCATATATGGTCACATGAAGTAATTGTGTATGTGGCTAAATCATATAGTCAAGTTTGTCACACATTATTTAAAAGTGACTGCTATTTTTTGCTGAATATTTAGCCACATATGAATTTGAAATGTGTGACAACTGAAAAGTAAGTTTGAAGCATTAGTCACGATATACATTTAAAAGTGACAAATATATGTCACACACTTGAACAGTGTGACCAAATGTCATATATGGTCACACTAAACCATAGACATACATGATTAAGTTTAACCAAAATTCAAGATGTTATATATGGTCACATTGAGTGTTTGTGTGACTAAATTCAAGATGTTATATATGGTCACATGAAATAATTTTTTATGTGGCTAAATCATAGAGTCAAGTTTTGTCACACATTTAACCTTTTTATACAAAACCCCTTTTTTACTATTTTTAACTAAAAAATTTCTAACACCCTAAAATATTTTGATTCCCCGCTTTATCTTTTTAGTATCCCGCCTACACTTTTTTTACTCAAAATCAAATCCTCCCTCCACTCTTTCACTACCTTTCTAATCTCGATCCACCACAAATTCGCTACCTATAACCATCGGAATCCTCTGTTGCTCTCCTACGATATCCACATGTTATCCGCTATTACACATATTAATTACTGGAAATGAAACCACCCATCCATCTTGTGTAATTTTTAATTAGTTGAAGTATTAATAATTTGTATATATTAATCTAAATGTATGTTGTGGCGCAGGAACTATCTTTTGGATTCGAGGTATATTGACTCAGTTTTTATATATTTGACTTTTGGTGTCTGATTTTGACTTTAGGGACTGATTTTGACTTCATGGTTCAACTGACCAACATTGTAAGTTTGTTCTTTCTCTTTATATGTTAATCTCCTTGAGTAATGTTTGGCTAGTATTAAAGGTGAAAGAATGGTATGCTTATATTATGTTCTGGTAGTTGGAGTGTGTTTGGTGCGAAGCATTTAGGAGCGGTGAGCATTTTGTTTGTTAATGCTCGTTTAAGCAGCAAGTAGCTTTATTTATTTTTTTGGAGCATTTAGGAGCATTGAGCATTTAGGAGTACATCTACGTTACGTGACGTTTTTATATAAAAAAAACTGCCATCGGTTACATCTAACTGCTACTCTTAGCGTTACTTTTGCCAAACACACCCTTACCGTTTACGTTGTAGCTTTGTCAGTAGTAGATGTTTGTTTTATATAAGCGTTTGATAACATATATTTGTATATGTATTTATATAGAGTATATGTTTGGTAAAGAGCTTTTAAGAGCGTTTAGCTTTTACTACAGTTTTGCCTAACATACCTGTATTGTATAATGACGTAAAAGCTAAACGCTTTTTTAAAAGCCGTCATTGCAATACAAGCATTATCTTATAAATGCTCTTAAACACTCCAAAAAGCTCGTCGCCGGACACAGTTAGAGCTTTATCTAATGTCATAGTGTAAAAATAATATAACAGGTTGTATACTGTCATTTCTGAGTTTGATTTTGAAATCTTATTCGAATTTATTTTCCTTCCTTGATTAAAGGATAAGGCTGTAAGGGATCCCGTATCAGATTAGGTGAACATTCTGGACCAGAGGTTGTTAGCGTTATTGAAAATGTTGTGCCCACAGAACATATATCTGAATTTCGTCGCAGTGCAAACCACCTATAATTAACACATTTTGTTCGGTTTTAATGTAAGCTAGTAACTAGTACTAAGCAAACAATTACTAAACGACAAGTTTAGTTTTGTGACACTTGTTCTATGTCCAAAACCTTCTTAGGTTCAGGCAAAGAATCAAGATTTATTGTTAATCTAGGAAACTAACTTGAGACTGCCTTTTACAAGTTTATTTTAGTTCATTGTTTATATAAAGAAAATAACATATAGCTTGGGATATGTGTAGTAAACAGCCAATGTGGAATATCATGACTGTATAGATTTAATATTTATTATCATTGTTTACTAATATAGCCAAATAAAAATGTTTTACAATATCCAAATCAGTTAACAAGAAAAAAAGTGACATCGATGATGAAATCCTGATTAATCATTAGACGAATACTATATAAGTAATATCTGTCAGTTTCTGAGGTAACAGCTAGAAAGCATAGATCCTAGCAAACAGATAGCCATCATTGAGCATTATCTTTATATTTTGGGTCACTTAGAAAGCATAGATCCTAGCATATGCATTTCATGGAAGTATGTATTCATAACTATATATAGGCTGATGTAGAACTCTTCTACATCAGGAGCCTATGGTGTTTGCTCATGTTATGTTAATTATTGATCTCAATCAGATTGTCATCTTCTGCCTTGGAGATGTTGGTTCCTGGTAATGCAGTTGGTAATGTGATGGGTAGAGGTCATGCAAATGTGTATAACATTCGTAAGGTCAATATCTTACATTTCTTTATGGTTTATGCTTTTGTTTTATAAGACGTAGAGTTAAGTATTTTATCTAAAGACTTCTAACAGCCTATGGGTTAACGTGATTAAAGATATTCATGGTCATGATAGAGGCATTGGAAGCGGTAGGTTTGGTAAATTGTCTCACAGCCCGTGGATAAATCTTGTTACTCAGTTTCTTCTGCGCGTATCCATATAGACGAACACACTTTAAATGGCACTTTTACGTCTACTAGATGGCTCTGATGTATTCCCATCAAAGTTAATGTTTTCATTTGGAGGTTGAGGCTTGATAAACTTTCTACTCTGGTAAATATGGACAGAAAAGGCATCGATGTTGATTCCCTTCTTTGCCCAATTTGTAAGGCGCATGTGGAGAACGTTGATCATCTTTTTTTTCTCGTGTGAGATGGCACATGATCTTTGGGGCTTATTGGCTAGATGGTGTAACTTGGACATTCTGGAGGTCTCCAATATTACCGAATGGTTTTCTTGGCTTGATGATGCCCATGTGTCGAAAAGTGCTAGAGTTATTCTTGAAGGGATTGCTTCTACTATGATGTGGTTTATTTAGAACTTCCATAACGCTTGTATTTTTTCGTCTTCTAAACCTAAAAAGGCGAATGTTTGGGACTTCATCGTGGATTATTCGTTCTTGTGGATTTCATTTAGAAATCCTAAGAGTAGGTTTAGATGGATAGGCTGGTTAGGAAAACCTATTGATACTCTTACTCCTATGTAATTCTTTTTTTTGCTAGTGTTTGCTAGCTTCTAATAATATGCCGTCGTTCAAAAAAAAGTATTTTATCTAAAGTTCTCATTTGGCTTTTGTTTTATTAAAAGATATCAGAAGCTTATGTAGAGATATCTAATAACAAATGATCCTGTGGTGATCGTGTAGCTGTTATTTCAAGGAAACCTGCACAAAAGCGTACAGCTGAAAGCTTGATTCAGACTTTCATAATGGCCACCTAATGAAGGTGAATGGTTTACACTCGTGAATGGTTTCAATTATTATCTGAGTTTTATATGATTCAGATGTATAATCTAATGGAATTCATAACTTTTATACAGTATGATCAAGATTATTTTCCTGGTAAGAGGAAAAGAGGCAAAGATTATAAAGATGGAATGGTAAGATGGCAATCCATTTTAATAAGTATAATGCAACAGTAATCTAGCTTTTTGTATAAAAGTATTTTGGAAGTTTTATGCATTGGAAATACTAAAATTAGCTAACAAGGGAATGTGGTAAGCCAGTTTGCACAATTACTATTTATAATTTTAAGAAAATGAACTAAAAGTTGGCTGCTGATCAACCTAGAGCACCAAAGGGCCTTTGGCCTAGCGGTACCCATGTGGAAGTTATGTGCCCGGTTGTCGGTTCAAGTCTTGTGATGTGGTTGTGTAGGATTCTTTATGATATAGGGGTGCGTGTGTGTGCGAGCTTGCCTTTCAAAAAAGAACCAACCTAGAACAATCCACCCCGTTTCAACCTACACTGATAATGAATCGTTTTGACCCATTATTCAGTCTGCTGCATGGTTTTGATCATTTAGTTATAAAGATTAACTGCATTTAAGCAAATAAAAGCATAACCTTGATCCCAATTAGTACAAATTCTAACCTATTAAACTTGTACCTACAGCTTTCCATGCACAATAAACTTAAATATTTTCACGTTTTCTTTTTTAGGTACCAACTTCTGGCATGTGTTTTTAAATAAAGGCTTCTAGAACCCTTGTTACACCAACACAAGCTGGCGCTGAGTGCAGCCTGCTTTCTTGTTAGGACAGGAAACACATACTTGGGGTCATTATTGTAAGTGTCCTTAACTTTTTCTTCTGACAGTTTCATTTTTTGCTTTTATAAAGTTAAGAGGTACTGAGGTGGTATGCATATAAAACACATTGGGTGACTTTCTACTCATTTGATCCATTTGTGTTAGCTATACTTGACCTATTTGTGTTAAGCACACTCTGAGTTTTACTGTTTTTGTGATTGTGTGATTGGTGCAGACATTGAAGGGACTCAAGCGAAAGGATGTTCAGCTACTTAGGAAATTCGGAATTCAGTTTAAGGGGGGCTTCGAATGGGTCAACTAAGGCTGCAACTAACATATTGTTCTGGCATTTACTAAACTGACCCATATCGGCTATTAGTTCGATTATGTCAATTTAGGTTGGGTTTATAAATTGTGTGTTGTTACGAGTTAATGTTTTTTAAAGTGACCCATACTACAAAATTACACGGGTCAGTTTAGTATAATTGTGTGCAATTACATAATTGACCCGTACTAAAAGTACATTTAATATAGACTTCTAAAGCGGTTTTTTTCTAAACTGACCCATATCAGTTTGCCTATGTAAATGTGCGTGCATTTAAGAACAATTAGTACGAGTATATATATATATCACCTTTTTGGTTTGGCTATTAGTTTGTTGATGACTCAATGATATTTATGATGTTATTTCATTTGCAGAGATGACTATGTTGGAAACTTTTCCGGTATAGTAGGAGTTGTCACCCGACTATCTGAAGTTTTTCAACACTTGCTGGAAGTGAAATATACGTGTAACAAATGCACATCACTTTTAGGTTCTTTTCTTCAAAAGTTGTCTACTGCAGAGGTTGTCGGTCGTTCCTGCTCTCATTGCCAATCAGAAGGGCCATTCACAGTCATTAGGGAGAAGGTGACTTTTATTTTTATCCGGGTTCTCTTAAGTTACATTGTAAAGTAAATCAATGTATATATGCTCACACATTCAGCTCTCCGTGTGACAGACTGTATACAGCAGGTATCAGAAGCTTACCCTTCAAAGCCGTCATTACCTAGTTTCCCCTACTACTGCTCCAATATCCATAGAAGTCATACTTCTCGACGAGCTGATTGGTTGTGCTCGCCTTGGCCAAGAAATTGTAATTCCTTCCTTATGCCTATCTTTTTTTTCTACTACTGTCATATCAGTAAAATCACCTTTTCCCTTTGCAAATATACAAGAGATCACAGGTATCTACACAAAAAACTATGATTTCCCGTTGGCTGCAGAACATGAGTTTTCCGCCTACACCAAAGTGTTTGAAGCAAACTATGTTGCAAATAAGCAAGAGCGTCTTTTCCCCTATTTGCTTAACGATTCTGTCAAGGAACAAGTTCTGCATATGTCTAAAGACCCGCAGATTAACACGAAGCAGTTCATCAGATATATGATTTCTTCTAACATTGGAGAAGTAGTTTGTATCTTCGTTGCAGCTGTACTTGGAATACCTGACACTCTTGTCCCTGTAAGCTGCTTCTCATCTCTGTACTTGTATGATATTACATTAATGTTGCCAATATGATATTAATACTGCTCATGGTTAATACTGCTCAACATTAATGCTGCCAATATGATATTAGTGCTGCCTGTTGGTAGTTATTAATGCTGCTTATATATTAGTGTTGCTGGTTCTATGTTAATATTGCTATTGGGATTAAGGGAAATTATTGCTGCTAATATATATGTTAATATTGTTCGTGTATATTAGTGCTGTTAAAGAAGTTTGTGCTATTGCAGTACCTTCGATTGTTATTTTTAAGGTATGCGTGTTTGTGTAGTACATTGTGTTGTGGTGTTAGGCTGGTGTTGGTGATCGCTTGATAGGGTGGTAGGATGACGTGCTCACGCTGACAGAAGAGAGATTGTAGAGCTTGAAAATCTTTTTTAAGAAAAAAGCAAAATAACTATTCCTTTATGCCAACTACTTAGAATTGTTCATAGATTGTGTTTAGTGGATTGACTAGTACGATGTTACAATTGTATATTTGGTTCAGTTTATATATATATATATTTATATTATATATATATATATATATATATATATATATATATATATATATATATATACTATATATTTTTCTTATATTACTATATATATATGTGTGTGTGTGTGTTTGTGTGTGTGTGTGTGTGTGTGTGTGTATATATATATATATATATATATATATATATATATATATATATATATATATATGTGTGTGTGTGTGTGTGTGTTTATATATATATATATATATATATATATATATATATATATATATATATATATATATATATATATATATATATATATATATATATATATATATAATGACACAAATTATTGATTTGTTATATGTGACTAAAAGATGCACTCACATAATATGGTCATGCTTATCAACATTATTGGTCACTCTTTGTTTAATTTGATGTGTGACTAAATATTACAAAATGCCACACAAACTAAAAATTCATGTGACCATTGGATGAAGAATAGTCACACAAAATACACATTCATTTGACTTTAAACACCATATGGTCACACTTATTAACACTTTTGGCCACTTTATGCTTAATTGTATGTGACTAAACACCCAAAAGAAACATGCTTTGTGTGACTAAATATTACAAATGGCCACACAAACATAAAATTCATGTGGCCATTGGATGAACATTAGTCACACAAAATACACATTTCTTCAATTTAAACACCATATGGTCACACTTATTAACACTTTTGGTCACTTTATGCTTACTTGTATGTGACTAAATACCCAAAAAAACATGCTTTGTGTGGCTAAATATTACAAAAGGTCACACAAACCTCAAATTCATGTGGCCATTAGATGATCAATAGTCACACAAAATACACATTTCTTCAATTTAAACACCATATGGTCACACTTATTAATACTTTTGGTCACTTTATGCCTAGTTGTATGTGACTAAATACCCAAAACAAACATGCTTTGTGTGGCTAAATATTACAAAATGTCACACAAACATAAAATTCATGTGGCCATTGGATGAACAATAGTCACACAAAATATACATTTCTTCACTTTAAACATCATATGGTCACACATATTAACACTTTTGGCCATTCTATGTTTAATTGTATATGCCTAAATATACAAAAAACATGCTTTGTTGGTTGTACATTGTTTACAGTCACTAAATTGTACCTATTTAGTCACACAAAAATGTGGATACAGACACTAAAGCTTTCTTATGTGCGACTAACTCGAATGCGTGACCGTAGGTGACCTACGGTTGTGCGACCTTTTGTCACACATGAAACTTTTCGCGTGTGTAACTATATGTATATAGTCACACATTTTTGGTGTGACCAATACCACTTTTTGTACTAGTGTCAAATTGTAATCGCTGCATTCATGTGGTCCATTTGTAATGGTCCATTAAACATTATTTAAGTATAAACCACAAACTCAAATACTCATTTGGGTTTTATAAACAGTGTTGATGAGCGGGGATTTTAAAAAGTTAAGTTGGCGGTCTATCTCCCAAAGATGGCACGTGTGGGGTCAGTTAACAAATCAAATGCCAAAAAGGTTCGCTTTGTAACCAAATCGAAATAGATATCGATATGAGCAAACAAGTGAGTTAGTAATTTGACCAACTAAAAGGTCATGTTAGTAAAAGGATTCGTAATATATGAAACAAAAGCAAGGCCAATTTGTGACATGGATCATAAAGTGCTTGAAACAACTGACACTTAGCATGAAAAATGCTCAAGTGAATTTGTTTGTAAAATAAAAATGGAAGACTGTCCAAAAAATTCATCAATATTATCTTTGAACAAACCCCTCGCTGGTGAGTGATCTTATTATCATCATTAAGTTTATATATGTTGCAACTCATATTATTAGTGGTAAATTTGAGAGATTTTGTTTTATGTTTATTGGAATAAGCACTAATTTATAATATACATAAACTTGTGTAAATTCTTAATATTAGTGCTAAATTTAATGTGTGAATGATGGAATTAGGGATTGTGGACCAACAATTGGTTATGTTTCCTAATGGCCAATGAAGACACTAAAAAAACAGACACTTAGCTACTTTTGACTAAATTTTAAGCAGGGTAAAAAGATCCTGAGAAGCAAAGCAGACTTATTAGTCTCCAGAAACTTATCCATAGCCTACTCAAAAAATCAGCTTTGAAAACTTATTTGAAATCAAGAGAACAAGAAAAGCATGTTGAAAACTGCCTAAGAACTCAGCATATACTGAATATTACTTTTTTATTATGAAAAGTACAAATTGCTTATTTGAGCTTAAAAAAAAAACAGATAGCTAAATGAACCTTAAAAACACAAATAACGAAATATTGATCTACTATACCTAAAATCTACTGTGTTATTAAATCCAAAGACCTAAAAGCTAATATTACCCCTCTATCATATAAACTAGTAAATTAGCTATATGTCTAAATGTATATGGCTGATCAGTTGCAAGCTTAAAGCCTTCAACAACATAAAACCAAACTATGCATGCTAAGCATACTTGTTTTCCGGACCCTTTAAAATCACCAAACTAAATGCAAAATTGGGGGATAAGTTCAGGGCTAGAATGACTTGAGGCTAAAGTGCGATTATAATTAAACTTATACGATCAATTCTAACTACTTAGACTTAACACTAATTCAAAAGTCGATAAACTATGTAATTTATAAGACTTAATCCTACTATTCATAAACCTCTATGTGAACTTAAGCTCATACCAAAAGGACTAACTAACCTAGAGCAGCCACTAACTTAAGTTATGTCGTCTAATGCCAAACACACGTAATCTCTTAATTCATATATTAGTTATGAAACTCTCATTTAAACTTCAAACTAAAATTACCAGATGATAATCAGCTTATAATAAGCCTAATGAATAGATTTAAACATCTGAATAAGCAGAAATAGAATAGCAATTAATCGATGCTACTTTTTTGGGGTTGGCACAGGGGGGAGGGGGGGGGGTGATTAACAAAGAAAGTGGCAAAATAAAATTAAGCTAACCGGGGAAGAGAACATAAGAAGCAATTTAACACACTTATAGTTATTTATAAGCGATTCTAAACAGCAATAGCCAAATAACACTATTCGAACCATTTTGCAGATATTAAAGCTAGAAAATGTAAAAAGAAAATTACAAATAGCTGTGTCACAAACAAGGCTTATCGCGCCTAGATATTCAACCAAAAGCCTAAGCGTAGCCCAGGATAAGCTGGTGAGTCTTAGAAACCTTGTCATTTCCTGGTTCCCTCCAAAATTAAGCTGAGGTAAATTTGAGGGTGAATTTAATGTCAAATAAGCTGCATTTAAGCTTTAAAAGCTTAAATTGAGAGTGTATTCTAGCCTATGAGTGAATAGACAAAGTCTTAATTTAGCTTTATACAGATATAAAAAGCTTTAGACCATTATGCATTTACAGTAAAAACAAAATTAACAAGAGAAGAATTATGAAAACGAATATTTTTAATTGAATTTTAAAACTGATTGACAAGCTTAATTGAAGAAAATTACATTAAATTGAAAAACAATAAGCTGGATTACGATAAAATTAAGCATATACTATACTATTTATCCTTATCCTACTCCAGAATTACTGCAACTCTTATGAGTGAGTGAGGACTGCTTTTATATACTGAGAGGAAGCGGCTAGTCGCATATCAATTGTGTGCGGGGGGGTTGGGGGTAGGGAAATCGTCATGGATTACGTAAAAGTTATTACTGCTCAGTACTTAATGGTAGAATTATCTAAGTGGTATAGTGACTTGGATATAAGTGGGGGGACCATAGGGGGTGGGGGGGAGTGTACTACTGTGTAGTTATATAATTTAGCTACTATAGCATAAAGTTACTCTGTGAGTTGAAGGTTAAAGACTGTCATGTTGAAGACTAAAATATAAGATAAATAGTAGTGCTGTTAGTAGTAAAGATTTAAGATTGCTACACAAAGTTACCTACTGTTTAGTGTTATTAGTATTGCTAGTACTAATATAACTACTGCTTATGTTTATTAGTGCTGATGGTGGAAAGATTACGACTGTTTGAAGACTTTCTACTGTCAAGAGGATAAAGACAAGTTAAAGAGATAAAGATTGTTTGGAGAACTAGAATACGTGTGAAGATAAGTGTTGAGATATTTATGTACAAGATATACATGTATTTATTTTGAAGATTACGTTTATGTTTAGAAAAGATTAAGATATCTTAGGAATATATTGTAAGCCGATTAGGACTCCTTAGTCTATAAAAAAAGGAGCTCTAGGGCATTAGTTGAGATAATCTCAATAACACAGCTCTCACATCATCATCACAATACACATACATAGATCCAGAGATTCAGAAGTCTTGTAAGCTCAAGTTGTAAACCCCTAGTACTAAGTATAACTAGTACTCGTAGTTATTTACAGTAATAATATTAAAGCGTTTTGTTACAATTCGTGTGTTCATTTCATTCATATTCACCGTTTCTTGATTATATCTTCTAATATTAAATGAGTAAGTCCGCATACTCGTAGGGAGCTACACACACAAATTGGTTTACTATTGGTGAGTTTTGGATTGTATTCGGTAACATACTCTTTAACAAGGTAAGAATCGATCTATTGGGATCAATAAGTGGAATCAGACCTGCTTTGAGAAACTTTGATCTAGTAGACATTGGAGCTAAAATCTACAAATAGTGGTCCTACTTGCAAAGCTTTCCTATACTTAAAGCGTGGGAGTATGAAGTATATGGGCTAGAAGGATTAAGCAGTACTTCCAGATCCAAGCGACTATGTCACTCTATAGGGAGTGATAGAAAATGTTGATATCATCGGGCTCAATATCTCAAACAACTGAAGGAGCAATGGGATAACAATTTCAAGATGTCTACACCTGCAACTGCAGAAGAAAAGACAAAGGAAAATAAATAATTGCTAAAGCTAGGGTTTGTTACTCATAAGCGCACTTCCGAATTGAACACTGCTAACATTCAGTCAGTATCATGCTAAATGCTAATTTTGTTGGCCAGGGAAACAAGTATTGGAGGTAAGTCGCAACCAAAAACATCAAAAACCTCTAAGCAACAACGAATTTCAGGCATACAAGTGCAAAGTCTCTTGACTCGATTTCAATAGGTTTCAAAAGATAGTGTTAGTGATCTTATCATCTGGTGTGATCATTGCCCAAGAAGATTTAAAAACTTATAATTTTAAGTACTTTAGCCACCGAGTGGAATACTTATAGTAGGTTAGTATTGGATAGAATAAGCCTGGAGATTGAGACGATGAGTATAGATGATTTGTATAACAAGTGCATGAAATATGTTGAACAAAACATAAAAGAATAACGTTGGTACCTCCAGTGTGGGTCAAAGCTTGTGCACTCATGACTGCTCCAAACTCTCAGGCAGTACGAATGACGCTAACACGTATCGCTTATTCGAAAAGTAGTGGCCTGCTACGCGCCCAGTGTTAATACTCCAGTCACCACAGGGGCACGACAATTCAGTGTAATACAGTGTATGCTTCAGGTTGAAAAATGCAATAATGTTCTTAATGTGCCTCACATCAGACTTAGAGCTAATTCGAAGAATGATTTGGAATGCAATGGATCTAAGTATCTACTCTCGTTGCTAATGTGAGAGCGAAGAAGTACTATCAAAGACAGGAACAGAAGATTTGCATTAAGTAATGAATCTTGCTGATTATACAAATCAGTGGAGTTTACACACCGTTCATATATTTGGGACACTTTGCATGGGGGGGGGGGGGAGGGGTAGGAGTGCAAGGAGCATCAAGAACAGGAAGATCAGTTAGAAACCACAGACACCACAGGAAGGCAAGGGAAACAAGAAGAGCTCTCCAAGCAATGTTGGCTAATAGATGGTGTATAGGTTTAATTAGAGTGACATTGAGCAAGAAGAACAAGTGTCAGCAGACAATCATGGCTCTAATGCATTTTCAGACTCCAAAGGTACTACAGCATGATTGAAAACTGCTGCAAACACTTTCTGAACTAAATATAAACGCTTAAAAACAATATGATGAGCGCGGCTAAACACCATTAACCTAAAATGAGGCATGCTACTATACAAGATAGTAGACTTAGATATGTTAAAGTTGCACAACTTGTCACAGATAGGGAAGAATGAGTTTTTAGTGAAGAATTGTTGCCCTTAAAAATGAAAGTAGAATCAACCAAATTAATTATGCTTAAAACAAGTGTGAAAAAGTTAAGCAAGAGAAAAAGGCAGGGGCATTGAATTTAAAATTGAGAAATTTGATAAGGCTTAAAAAGGACTTAGATGCAGTACTTAGAAATAGTCAGAAGAAACTGACAAAGGAAAAGGTTTAGGCGAGATAGTGCAATTCTCCACCTCATCCTTTAATTTATAATAGACCTACCAAACTAGATCTTCTTATTCTGTGTTTTGATGATTCAAAGACCTGAATCAAAGGCTATGGTCCTGAGAATCAGTAAGAAAAGAGTCTTAAATTTGTTGTGTCTTGAAAAGAAGCATGAATAAATCTAAGGTAGTAATTACTGATAATTCGACATTTTTTATACAAAGAACAAGATCATAAGGTACCGTACACAGATCATATAGTTGTTTATATATCTTTGCTTGTTGAAGGTGTCTTGGGGTCTAACACAAGTAAGCAAGTTATAGAAGTAAACCTAAGAAAGTAGAAGAAATATGATCCTTGCAATTATTGAGGATTGGGTTTCAGATGATAGGATACAAAAAACAGAGTGAGTCAGATAGACAGAGCCTGAAAAGGAAAAACTGTTATTCTACGAGCTAGCTAAATAAGAAAAACCCCAGTTATAAAAGTCAGTTAGGTATGCAGAGATTATAAGAACTCACATATTCCTAGAGGGAATTCAGAGAAATATATTGAGTGGTTGGGTCAGGGGGGGGGGGGGAGGAGTCCAATCGTAAGGGGGTGGGGGGGGGGGGGCAACTAGGTAGTGAATTGTGATGTATAACAAGGCTGTTTTTATTTGTGGACTTATTCATTGCACAGAAATTGTACTTACCATCCAAAAGAAAAGGTGGTAAGTAGAACAATTACACAGGGTAATAATTACATTATGCCAAAACATCACATCCAATCAGAACCCACAAAATGTACTCAAAGAGTAGTTTTGCTGAAACTGGCCTAAAACCCTCTTATTACTATTAATCAGTTTATACTGCTCACCCAAAACCAACAGTGCATTGTGCTAGACCAAAAACTCATTTTTTCAAGTCAGCACAATCTACTGTCCATAGGCCCTTTTATAAGAAACCAACAACTAACATGCATTTTAATCATAAGGTTAATACTGTTAGGCCTAGAATAGTTAATACTGCTAGGTCATGAACGACACTTGTAATACAGTTAGGGGATCTCTGAGTAAATAATACTGCTTAGGCAAAATAGAAACATCAGTTAATGCTTGCCAAGGGCAAATGGGTTCATGCTGTTAAGCCCTCAGTATGTTGGGTTTGGAGACCTATCAAACCCAATAGTGCATCAATCACTTTGAACAGATATAACTACATTGATGCACGGGGCAGATCCAAGTCAGTAATGGCTTGGGTCCCAAAAGGACTAATTTCCCTTACTTTATGCAGGGCCAACCACAACGAGAGATAAAAGGATTTGTTGACAGTGGATACTCAAGGCACATGTACTGTGGTGAACATAACTTTAATCTCTCTGTGTTTCACAGCAGTTTGATGAGGTTATGTGGCAATTGGAGGAGGTGCATATGTGGAAAAATTTTAGGTAAAGGTACTCCTTTAAGACTGCTATCTTGATTTGAAGATGTATACTTTGTCAATGAGTTAAAATTCAATCTTTTTAGTGTCTCACAGATGTGTGACAAAAAACGGGGTGGATGGGGGGGGGGGGGGTCTCTTGTTTTAGATGTGTTGGAAGACATAAGACTAATGTCTTGTCTTTATCGATCTCCAATATTTCAAGGTGCCTGCATGCGCGAATCAAGCGTACTTGCTTAAGATCCAGAAAAGACAATATGATACAGTTTTGATATGAAGTAACATTGTTCCTAAAAAAGTTTTACTTGTCTTGCTTTTCAAAGCTACATTTATATTTATCAATGCTTTAGGCACAGAAGACTTGTCATATAAATTTTAAAAACATAAATAAAGCTAGTCAAGGATAACTAGTAACAAGGACTGCCTACAAAACGTTTATTGAAAATGACAAACCTGTGTCTTGTCGTAAATGGGAAGCAAACAGAGCTTCTTGAAATTCCAAAGTTCTGAGTTCCTAATTACTAACATTTATGGATCTATATATGCGAGTTGGGTGTGGTCCCAACCTTTGTGAGTAGCAGGTGATGCATAAGGTAGTGTGGCGTAGAAGGCACTTATCAGTTGCGTATTGAGGTCTATTTCACAGTCATTGGGTCATTCTCTGTACTAACGTAGGATCTATAGTGACACTCGCTAGCTAGCATCACGAGTAAGCAGCTTTCATCAAGATCCAATACGACTGACGACATCCTAGCTGGAGATAGTGATAATAACGTTAGACATCAATAGTATAATCAGAATGACTAAGAAGAACAGAGTTTTAGAAGAACAAAGCCTTTCACAGCCAGACGTTTTCGTGGGCAGAGGGATCAGAAAGGAGATTAACATGAGAATGTCATGCAGCTGGTAAGCTAGACTCCTCAGCTAAATAGTGTTGCGAGAGGAAGGAATAGGACACATCATGGAGGCTGCTAAAACAAGGTTTTGCTGACTCTAATTTTACCTACCTACATTTTGGCAGAAGCATCTACTGCTTTTATGTACAAAAATAAGGGTTTTCTGTAGTTAAGTTCTCCAAACAAACACCTTATGAACTTTTGAAAGGTTTAAAGCCAGCTACTAGTTATGAGACCATTCATTGGTTGTCATGGGACTATGCACACATAGTAAGATTGGATAGTTTTGTTTAGGCAAAGTTTGATGGCAAAAGGGATGAAGGTTTCTTGGTGAGATACTCTTTGATATAAAGCTTTTCGGTATACAATACCAAGACCAAAAGGGTAGAAAGAAAAACTTTGCATATTGGTTTTTTTAAGAAATAAAGGCCTATGATAGAAGGGACTGGTCCAAAATGGCTGTTTGATATTGACTCTCTAACCCAATCTATGAACTATGTACCAGTTAGTGCAGGTACAGTTTCTAATGTCTCTGCAGGTACATCAGAAGAAAACAGTCAAGATTGCATTGTGATGCCAATTTGGAAAGATTCTTCATACTTTGATTCACCTACAGAGAATGTTGATAATGGGACCAAAACAACTGATGATAGCTCAAAAACAGGAGAAGAATGGACTAATGATGAGAATGTTAGCACCAAGAGAAGGTTTGCAGATGATCAGCAAGTTCTTCTAAATGTTAATGCGGTTGGGCAACAAGTTAATACTGCCAGTCTTGATGTTAATACTGGTAGTCTTGAACTTAATGTTGTTGGTCCATCAGTTAGTACTGCTAGTTCAAATGAAGAAGACAACACTGAAGAAGAACCAGAAGTTGATTTGGGGAACATTACAAATTCCTATATTGTTCCAACCACTCCCAATACAAAAATTCATAAAGATCATCCAATTGACAATGTGATTGGTGAAGTGCAGTCAACTATTCAGACAAGAAGAATGTTAAAACCTACTTCCGAACAAGGGTTTCTCAGTGATGTGTATGAGTAGAAAAACCAACATGATATCCCTAAATAACTTGTTATTATGCTTGTTCCTAACGCAGATGAACAATATTCATTGCTAAAGCTCTATCTGATTTTATCCTGGGTGGAAGCAAAACAGGAAAACTCTGCAATTCAAACTTAAACAAGTTAGGGATACTAGTGGAACTCCCTAATGGAAAAGAAGGCTATTGGAACAAAATGGTATGGGTCTTCAGAAACAAGAAAACTAAAGGGGAATTATGATAAGGAATAAAGCAAGGTTAGTTGCACAGGGTCATAGACAAGACATTGATTAGCACTATCCGGATTACAGCAGGATAGTAAGTCTTGTTGACACACATGAGTATGGTGGCATACGATAACTACTGAGGGGGTGGGGGGGGGCGCGGGGGGATAAGATTGTTTTTGTCTATGCTTCTTTTAATGGGTTTTCTGGTATACAAATGGATTTAAAATGCTTTTCCCTTGTATGAAACCATTGAGAAGAAGTCATGTTACTCAACCACCATTGATTTAAAGATCCCTGACCATCCCCAGACAAAGTTTTTCAAGGTGGCCAAAGTCTCTTTATGGGTTGCATCAAGCCCCAACGAGCATGGTATGAAACTTTGCACTAACTATTTGAGTATGCAATGGGTATAAAAAGGGGCAGATAGATCAGACATTAATTTATCAAGAATCAAAAAGGAGTATATTCTGCTTGTACAGGGTCTATAGTAGAGATATTATCTTTTGGCTCAACAAACCAAGAGTATGTACTGGTTTTGAGAAGCCTAATGAAAAGAAGAAGTTTTAGATAAGTTCTATGGGAGAACTAACTTTCTTTCTAGGGTTACAAGTACAACAGAAGGAAGATGAAATATTTATCAGTCAGGACAAATATGTAGCTGAAATTTTGAAGAAATTCAACTACTCTAATGTGAAGTCTGCTTCAACTCTTGTTGATTTGGAAAAACCTTTGGTCAAGGATGGAGATGATGATGATGTTGATGTACATCTCTATAGATCTATGATTGGGTCTTTGATGTATCTATCACACGCCATTTAGACCAACAAAGATACAATCATGTTTGCAGTATGTGCACAGTGCTAGATATTCAAGTACTCTAAGACATCACACATCTCTTAGAGTCAACCGAATTATAGATAATTTAAAGGCAAACCACTTAAGGCCTTTGGTAATCAAGGATTTCTCCATTAGAACTGGATTGCTTATGCTGATAGTATGTACTAGGCGGGGAGCAACTCTTGAATAGAAGTCTAGGGGCGCGGAGTGTGGGAGGGGAGGAGTCAGTTTGCTGTGAAGCAGGTTGATATCTTGGCAGTGTAAAAAAGCAAACTATGGTTCCACTATCTACAACTGAAGTTGAATATGTGCTGCTAGCTAGGTGCTGTGGGACAAGTACTAGGATTTAAAACCAATTACTGGATTAATGGGTACAAGTTCCATAAACGTCATTAATATTGACAACAACAATACTATCTTGCATTATGAAAATCCTGTTCAACATTCAAAACAAAAAAATTAGAGATTAGGCATCATTTTATAAGAGATTGCAACACTAAAAAGTTAATACAAGTGGTTAAAATTCATACTGATTTAAATGTTGTAGATCTTCTTACAAAAGGTTTTGATGCAGGCAGATTTCAATACTTGGTCTCAAGTATTGGAATGCTAAATCCTTAACTGTCTATATCTCTTTATGTTTTTGTAAAAGTTTTGTAAAAGATTAATACTAGAGTTTTCCTTAAAATACTGCCTAAGTATGAAATTAAAACTTTAGTTATTAACTTAAGACTGTTTGTTAAATCATTAGTTATAGTTAATGCGCTAAGAAAGAAAATGTTATTTGGAATTTGTATATTTGGGCTGTGAACTAACATTTTCAGGTAAACATGTTTAAACAAGAGTTGATTGCTTCACCTTTATGAGAAAGGGATAATTGGTCTTAGTTCACAGAGCGTAACCTTATATTCATGGTTTATTCATAAATAATGGATCCTCATGAATTCTAACATGTAACTCTTGGAAATGTGCGGCGTACTTGGTGAGTTAATGCAAACTTCATTTAATTAGCTTTAATTCCGTTAGTCCCACTTGAATGGATCTTGAATTCCTTAGCTTGTGTAAGGTTTAGTTATGCAGTATAAATCCTACACAACTATGGTAGAAACTTTGTAAACTATATCAAAGATTATGCGGAATCTAATCTTTGATTAATAAGAAGAATATGCAATAGAACAGTAAATCTATTAAACACACAGATTAATAAATAAAGCTTCAATATATTAATACGAATACTCTAACTAGTATTAGGGTTACAAAACCTTGAAGCTATAAACAACTCTATGAATGACTCATTTTTGATACATAGAACTCTATGCCCTAGGTCCTCCTTTTATACACCAAGGAGTCCTAGTCGATTTACAATATATTCCTAAAACTTAGAATATTCTCAAAGATCTATTCTATAAATAACAATCCTTATCTCATAAGTAATCTTGATCTTCAAGCAATCCTTATCTTTTCTCTGAGCAGCCTTTATCCTTTCTCTGATAGTAGAAAATCTTCTAGCAGTCTTAATCTTTTCAGCAGTTGTAACTTTGTAATAGCAGCATTAACTCTGAACACTGACAGTAGTAACTTATACACCAGATCCCGCCCCGCCCCCTCCCCCCCCCGCCCAAGCCCCCCCCCCCTTTCAGCAGTTATAACTTTGTACCAGCAACATTAACTCTGAACAAGCAGTAGTAACTTATACACCAGCAGCATTAACTGTGTACAAGCAGTAGTAACTACTTAGAATATTTTCTTCAATCTTCTCCAGCAGTACTAACTTTACTCTAGCAGTACTAACATATACTAGCAGTAGTAACTAGCAGTACTAATATACACTAGCAGTACTAAGTTACACTAGCAGTAGTAACTAAGTTACACTAGCAGTACTAACTACTTAGCATATTTTTCATTAAAGTTAATGAACAGCACTAACTTTATGCTAGCAGTAGTAACACAAACCTTATCAGCAGTAACTCTAAGATCATCAAGAAGTCTTTTAATCCTAACAATCCTCCCCTAAACTTGATATTCTTCTTCAAAATCTCAAGTTTCTTCATTGAAAGCTTTATTAATCACCAGGAGGATGCTTCCAAACACTTCATTGATTCTTGAGCTATTTTGTAATGAGCTTAAGAAGCTGATAACACATTTCATTCCAATGATCATCTTTAAGCTTCTTGTTTAACATATCAGTAATTGTAGCAGGTGTAAGAGGATATCTCTTTTCTACCAACATATGAATGTGCACATTTTGCTTCCTTAATGAATGTACTCCACATGAATCATATAGCTTCCATTCTAATACTCTGTAGTCTGATTGATTTTTCCATACTTGATCTTCAACATGTGGGTCAAACATTGTCTTCAAATCTCCATATAAAACTAAATCCAAGTCCTCCACTGGTCTTGTTGATCCATACTTAGCTTTTACCAACTTGTACAAAGTTTCCAAGTCTTCTCTGTCAAAACTTTTAGGCATATGACTAAACACTAAGTACATCTTTGAACTTCCATCAGCCTTGATTATCTGGTAATAGATTTTCTTTCCTTCTTTGTGGATCTTTCACTCAACAATGCTTGGAGGCTTAGTAGCCAAAGGAATAGCATCAACTGCTACTTCCTCTTCATCAGGAATGACTTCCATCAGACTTTTAAGCTCTGCTGTCTCTTTATCCTTATCCATCTTCTGCTTCTTAATACTTTCTCGTTCTAGCTCATCTCCTGCTCTCTTTGAACTGCTCTTTTGTGCTATCTCTGCTTCAGCTTTCTCTGAACTTCCTTCAACCAACTTAGTTCTGTAGTCAACAAAGGTATTCACCCTTTTCATTGCTTTGTCAACTAATTCTTGAATATTTGCAAAAGACTTGCTCTTCAAATCTTTGGGCTTCCATCCTTCAATGTTTTTCAAATAAGTACACATAATACTCCTTTATTAAGCTTTTGTTGGTGGTTTGTTCCTTTTCTCTTCTTCTCTTTTTGCTGCAAAGTGTTTCCTTCTTTTCTCTAAGAGTTGTTGAAACAATATAGCCATTTCTTTTAATGGTCAACTCTTCTTGTTCTCTTGCTTGCAATCTTTCAGCCAATAAGCAATCAGCCTCAATCTTTGCTTGTATATCATCACATGTTTCTTTCAAGGAAATGTTGGCCCAGCTTTCTCTCTTTCAATCCTTTCTTGTTCATCAAATTAAGCTTGTAACCTTTGAGCTAATTCCTCATCAAGCTTGAGTTGATCTTTCTTTGACAATTTATTCACAGGTTCAGGTTCAATCATTTTTTATTTACCCTTATCCTGAATCTTTGCCTGTGATGGTTGTTGTAAAGAAACTATTGGTGTAGGTGCTTGCTCTTGTTCATGAATAACAAGCCCTTTAGCCTTGGGTCTTGTGATAGCAGCTGTAATTGTTATAGCAGCAGTTGTTGTTGTAAGTGTTGGTGTTGTTGTTATTGATTCACTTGGCTCTTCTACAACATTGGATTTTTCCTAAACATTTGCACTTTTCAAAGCTGCAAGTGCTTGAGCCAAAGTGACTTCATCAACACTTAAGTTCACATCTTTATCAGACACTCCTTGTTCTGCAATAAATACTTCTTCACCAGCAAGATCACTTACATCAAACATTATATCATCACCATACCTTCCCTGAGTTTCATCAACCAATGTAATCTTTGTATCTTTATCAATGTCATCAATTTTCCTCCTCTGTTTAGATGCGTCCTCCTGATCACCTAAACTAGCTTCATCATAGGAAACTATTCTTGTAGATCTACCAACCTTGTATAATCTTTTGAGCTTGTGAGTTCTTGACCCTCTTTTCTTCTCTAACTTCTTGACTCTCAGTTTCAAACTTGTAATCTCCTGAGCTTGAGCAGTCTTTGTGTTCTCTAGGTCAATAACTCTATTTGCAAGTTGGTACATAATTCCATCAATTCTTGAAGTTTCAATCTATCCTCACCACTTTGAAGTGTGTTACCTCTTGCGAGCAGTGGATCATTGGAAAATTTGGATGCATTCTCAGAACTAGTATGAGCAATTGTATCCCCCATGGTTTATTGGCACCTGGGACCACCACCTGAACTAGTTTCTAGGGAACTTGGTTCATTAGGTGTTGCTTTGGATTGGGTCTTATCTATGTTACCACTGTCATGCTCTGCATCTAAGCTAGTAGCAGTAGTGGAACCCCTTTCCAAACTGTCATCCATCTCCTCATTGACAGCCTCATCTGCGACATTGTCTGTAAGACCATAGACTGAGGTATCTCAGTGTCCTTTCTCTTTGGCTTCCTAGGTCTTTGTTTCCTTTGAGGTTGAGATGTTGATGGTTGAATAATGGTGGGTATGTCATGGGGATCACTGGGTATTGCTGAACCTTCACCCATATCAGCTTGATTTTGCACCACCATTGTTGGAAACAAAGGTGTTTCCCTTCCAGGATAACCTTTTCCTACCCTCCTCATATTTCCAAAGGTCTTCTTAGTGTGAGAGGGTGTAACATAAATCCTCTTGTGACTTGACATCTCCTCCAGTTGTTTATCTAAAAAGTTGAACTTTTGGTTTGTAGCTAGGCAGATAATTCTTGGATACATCAAGAATTTACCAGCATTATCCAAGTTTTTCACCATACTTTCAAATATGTACTTTGATAAGTTGAACTTTTGGTTTGTAGCTAGGCAGATAATTGCAGATGCCATAGTAATACTAAACTCATTCCATGCAGTAGTCTTAGCACTTAGACATTGCAAAATGGTATGAATAAGGAATTTCCATTGTGGGAAAAGAATTCCTTATAGAATGTAAGCTTATGTAAAAGTTTTTCATACCCCATCCTTGTAAGTTCTTCAAAAATGGTATCATTTGGCAAACAATTCGTACCTTCCTCATCATTCAGTTGAAGGTCACGTATAACAGATGCTTCAGTAACAAGTATCTTCTTCCCATCCACTAAGGCTTGTAACTGTACTTCCCCATTGATAGTTTTCACCTTGACAGTAGCCTAGAATTGTTTAATATATCAGCTGCTAAAGCTTATGGTAAAGCAGCAAAAAGGTCAATGAAAGGTTTGAATGCATCTTCCTGAGTATGATGAAGACTTTTAAAGAAGAAACTTGAAGATTCAGAAGATGAACATCAAGTTTAGGGGAGGATTGTTGGGACTTAAAAGACTTCATGGATTCTTAGAAGTTACTACTGCTCAGGTACATAATGGAAATTATGCTAAGTAGTTAGTACTGGTAGTATAATGTTACCACTGCTAGTTACTACTGTTAGTATAATTTAGTACTGATAGCATAAAGTTACTGCTGTTAGTTGAAGTTAAGACTGCTCAGTGTTGAAGACTAAAATATAAGCTAAGTAGTTAGTGCTGCTAGTAGTAAATGTTAAGACTGCTAGTACAAGTTACTACTGTGAGTATATATTAGTACTGCTAGTACTAATATTACTACTGCTTATGTTTATTAGTGTTGCTGGTGAAAAGATTACAACTGCTGATTACAACTGCTTGAAGACTTTCTACTGTCAAGAGGATAAAGACGGATTAAAGAGATAAAGATTGTTTGGAGAACAAGAATACTTGTGAAGATAAGTATTGAGATATTTATGTACAAGATATACATAATGTATTTATTTAAAAGATTACGTTTATGTTTAGAAAAGATTAAGATATCTTAGGAATGTATTGTAAGCCGACTAGGACTCCTTAAGTCTATAAAAGGAGGCTCTAGGGCATTAGTTGGGATATCAGTTTTGCATATAGGTCTTCATAGTTATCAAAGTTGATTAAGAAAAGCTTCAAGGTTGTAAACCCTAGTACTAAGTGAAGAGTACTCGTATTATTGATCTAATAATATTGGAGCGTTTGGTTATATCTTTGTTTGTTCAAGATTACTGTTTTATTCATAATACTTCTAGGTATTAAGGTGTAGATTCCGCATACACTTTAATATACATACAAAGTTTCTACAACAAGTTATAATAGATCTATCCAAGGTAATTTAACCTTAGACAACCTAAGAAATCGATCTAGGTTTGGGATCAACATGGGTTTTGATGATGAATGATGAAATTGAGTTAGGGTTTGTGATTAGAGAGTATATGATTGAATGAAATCGATTAAATGAGTGAATGAAACCCTTAATCGAAGTATTTATGAAACTACCCTCAACAGCATTAACGTTCACTAGCAGTTGTAAGTTATGCCTAGCAGCATTAACTTTCAACAGCAGTAGTAAGTTTATGCCTAGCAGCATTAACTTTCCCTAGCAGCAGTAAGTTTATGCCTAGCAGCATTAACTTAGCAGTATTAAGTATAACTAGCAACACTAATTATACTTAATAGCAGAAACTTTTAGTGACATGAATAACAGTACTAATTCATACAAAATTATACAAAAACATAAAGAGATAAAAGATTTTAAGGATTTAGCATTCCAATACTAGCAATCATATATTGAAATGTACTTACATCAAAAGCTTTTGTAAGTAAATCTACAACATTCTTGTCAGTATGGATTTTAACCATATGAATCAACTTCTTTTCATTGCAATCCCTAATAAAGTGATGTCTAATTTCTATATTCTTTGTTTTTGAATGAAAAACAAGATTTTTAATTATGCAAATAGTACTGTTATTATCAATAAAGATTTTGGTATGCAAGAAATTGTACCCATAATCAAGTAATTGATTATGAATCTAAAGCACTTGTCCACAACAACTTGAAGCAGCTACATATTCAGCTTCTATTGTGGAATTTGCAACCATAGTTTGTTTCTTGCATTGCCATGATATTAATCTACTTCTAAAGTGTAGGTCCTAGGTTTAGGATCTAACTAGCCTTTGTAAGACTATAGATAACTTGGATAAATCCAAATCAACTATATGAGAGACACTGACTATGAATTATTAAATGTTAATGCGGAATCTTAAAATGCTATTAAGCTTGATGTACCATCCACTTTTTGGTAAAGTGTCAACCATCTAATATGGATTTGCAATTTGTCTTTACCATAAGCCATAATCTTATGGACTAGCCAACTCTTCACTTAAACAGATATGGTGAGTTGAAAACCATACAACTTATTTGCAAGTTGTCAACCATAGAACGGATTTGAGAAGTCTTTACCAAGAGCCGTTTGCTCTTGGACTAGCCAGTCCTTATGTTGGTTAGACATGGTGAACTGATAACCATTTGTTGTGTTAGTGCATAGCACCTCCACCAAGTGTTATCCTTCTCATCTTCTATCCTAGGCTTTCAACCTTACAAACTTCACTACTTTCTAATGCCAGCTTGTTTTTCCATCATTTTCAACAATCTATAGCAATCCTCATTCATCTTTCCATCCAAAAGCTTCATTTTTAACATAGTTTGACATACCTCAGCAGATAGAGGATATTTTCTCTCAGACAACATATAAACATCCATGAAATTCTTAAGTTCAAGCAATGTACCCTACAGGTATCATAATATCTCCAACTTATAATCTTTTGCTGTCCTAATTCACTCCATATTGAATCTGTGCTAAGAGGTTCTTCAAACATAATTCTTAAACATTTCCAAAATCCCTTTTCTAACTTATCCTCTGGCCCATTCATCCCATATCTATTCATAACAATCCTATATAACTCAGTAAGATCATCTCTAGATATAGATTTCAACATAGCACCAAAATTAATATATACTATGTCAGTACCATCTTCCCTAACTATTTGGTATGCACCTTTTTCTCCTTGCTTAATGATCTTATATGTGGCTATACTAGGTGTTTTCATAGATACAGGAACAGGATTAATTGGAGTTTTAGTACCTGTGACAGACTCTTCTTGCTCACCAACTCCATCTGAATCTTCAGAGTCATCTTTATCAACACTTGTGTGCAATCCTTTCCTTGCCATCTGTTTTCTTCTCTTTCCAGACTTCTTAGTTTGCTCATCATCCTTTGCTTCATCATCTTTATCATCTTTCATTCTTTTTGGAGTCTTTGTCTGAAGCTCTTCACCAAATCTTTTCAAACTAGCTTTAGTGGCTTCAAAACTTATTGGTGCAAAGGACTCAACCTGTTTCACAAGCTTATCAAATTCCTTCTTGATTTCTTCAAAACTCAAATTCTTCAGCTGAGATAACTTCCATGTCCCTTGATTCTTCAAGTAGTTCATCATATAAGTCTTCAGCTGTGATTGAGTCATGGGCTTGTTTCTTTTTGCTCTAGCTCTTTCTTCTGCAAAGTATTTCTTCCTTTGATTGACAAGATCAACCATTTTCTTTGCAAAATCCTCTCCTTGTACTTCACTTCCTAGCATGCTTTTCGACAACTCAGCATTAGCTTCAAGCTTTGCTCTAATTAAATCCCAGTCTTCATTTGTATAATGCTGAGCTTCAAACTGAACTTGAGCTTTTCTTTTCTTCTGTTGCTCATTCAATTCTTCTTCTTCTGCAATCCTTTGTGCTAGGAGAGAATCCAAATGTACTTGTTTAGCCACCTCTTCTCTTTGCTGAGTATCCAACCTAATTGCTTCAGCAAGGCTAGCTTCCTCTTGTAAAACTTGTTCCTTTGACTTCTTTGGAGTTTCTTCACTGATCATGGGAGCTTTTCCTTCTCTTTGTCCTTTATCTTGATCAGAAGTAGACTTCTTAGCACCAACAGTACTAACTTGTTCATTACCAGTACTACTAACTTGTCCATACTAAAGTTTAAATACTGCCAGTATAAACCTCCTTCAGCCAGTACTAACTTGTTCAGTCGACTAGCACATATTAATCCTTTCCAACACTAGTAGTAATTAACCTGTCAGACACAAGCATCAACTTCTTCTTTGAAAATCCAAGCTTGAGTACTATACCTTCTTATCCTTTACAAGTCCTCTTTCTTCTCTTGTATCTCCTTCCCTTGTCAATAGACCTTGACTTTAAAGAGGCAACCTTTGAGAGAGTTTTGGCTGCTTCAAGAGTATAGGACTTGTTATTCTTCCACTGATGTTCCCTCTCTCCTGAAGATTGTTTAACTTTGTTTCTACTGGATAACCAGTCCTTTTTGTTTACAGAAAACATC
The DNA here is from genome assembly GCA_026074375.1 of Tanacetum coccineum. NCBI lineage: Eukaryota > Viridiplantae > Streptophyta > Magnoliopsida > Asterales > Asteraceae > Tanacetum > Tanacetum coccineum. The sequence continues at coordinate 35,228 of BQNB010005767.1, read as the reverse complement.
TAGAGGATCATCTGACTTTTCCTCCCATGAACCTCAGGTTCTCTTCCTCTTCAGAGTCTAGACAAAACCAAATTCCTCCATTTTCAAAAACCATTCCAAATTCTTTCACTATGAATAAATACTTCTGACTTAACTTTACTATGGCTTTTCCCATGGTTATCAGTTTGTTTGTTAAGATCCATTACTTCCAGGCTGAGTCATTCGTGATCTATTCCAACTTAGGAACTTCATGAAGTAAATCATCCATAGGCAGTTGACTTGTAGCCTGTTCTTGTGTGGGTGAGAAGTGATGGTGGATAGGAGATTGCTCCTCATAGATGTGCACATCTGGTGTAGGTTCAGTGTCAGGTATTGGTATAGGTGTAGTGATAGGTGGTGGTGTAGGTGTAGGGATAGGTGGTGGTGTAGGTGTAGGGATATAGGTAGTGGGTGTAGGTGTAGAGGATAGTAGGTGATGTGTAGGTTTAGGGGAATAGGCTGTGGTGTAGGGTAGCGATAGGTGTGGTGCAGGAGTAGGTTGTGATGTGGTACTTTTGAGGTGATGATGAGGATTGGTTGGGATTGAGCCACGCAGGTCATGGTTCTTAGTCCTAGCTATTTGTGTTATTACAACAAGTTAACATAAAGGCCAATAAAGTCTTGGTGCCTCCCCGAAAACCCCTTTTCATATTCCCAAAAATATATTTGGTCACGGCTCACAGCTAGATTAAAGTTTTTGTTTTCTGTTTGAATATTCTAAATCATTTGCAGAAAACGGGATAACATCAAAAACTTTGTCCTTGCTCTCAAATTTGCCACCATTACCATCAAATATAAGTTTCGAAAAATTATTAACTCTACCAGATATGATCAGAACCAGATCAAAGCAGTAGGCAAAATAGCTACAAATTTGATCCCATCTCACCCGCTTTAGACTTATACAGTTGTAAAAGATGGTGGACTAAGTATCGCCATTGGGGTGTGGAAGAACCTTTTTCCAAAAGTTAAAGGTCCATCTGTAGGATCCTCCCATTTGCCCCATTCCCTCAAAAAGGTCATCCTTTGGCAAACATTGTAATATCCTATGGCATCTTCTAATATTCTAATTGAAAAAGTTGAATCCCCTAATTGACAGCCTCAGAGATTGTGTACCTTAGGTATCATGGTCTGCATAATTTCTAGAGACCCATACAACTTTAGTATTATGGCAGATAGTCCACTCTGCCAAATTGTTTTACAAGAGAATCATATATAGTTGATTGAGCAGTTCAAGGCAATACCCTGACAGGTTTGGAAACCTGAAGAAAAATCTTACTATCTCAGCAAACCCTTAGCACTCTCGTCATGACTTTGCGCAAAAACCCCGCAGATTGTGTTTTTGTCACATACTTTAATTGAGCCATTGGACAACCGTATTAAGTACATTGGGTTTTGATGCGATTGATCACATTGAAAGATTGAACAGAACTTTGACCTATTTCTGTTATAAAGGAAATTTTTACTTTGCATAAAAAGGAGAAAGCATAAAAAAGAAAATATGAAAGAGAAATCAAACTTAATCTAATATAGCTTTCTCTGTTTACGACGATTCCCTAAAAATCTCTAACGGTAACATGTTAAAACAGTGATTAAGCCGAAAAGACAAATTTCCCGCAACCAGCATTAACAATTAACCTCCAGTATTAACAATTTCTCCACTACCGAGCCTTAATTTGGTCAAACAAAATAATTAAGAGTCAAATCCCCGAATTAACTCTTTTTTCTAAACCAGAATTAAATATGCATCGAAAAATGTACAACAGTTTAAAAACCTTGGGCACTCCTCCCTTTCATCCATGCTATGCCTGCAAAAGTAGTCTAAAACAAAGAAAAACATACTGCAAGAAATTGTATAAGCAGAATTAATGAAAACTAACTACCCGAATTAACTCTACTTAACTACCAGTATTAACATGACATAACTACCAGGATTAAAATGAAAATTAACTCTACTTAACTACCAGTATTAACATGGCATAACTACCAGGATTAAAATGAAAATTAATTAACAGTATTAAGACTACTTAGCTACCAGAATTAAACAAACTATACAACTAAGCCTCCCCTTAAATGTTCACTTGGGTTGATCATGAACCAATCTAGCTAACCACCAGAGTAATTTAAACCGAGGTCCATCACATGGTTTGGATCAACAAGTCAGCTACAATTAAGTCTGTGTGAATTTTCTCTACACACTTTCATGATCTTCTTCTCATAACAATCTCTAATGACGTGGTGACGAATCTCAGATGTGCTTTGTCTTCAAGAATGATAGACTAGGTTCTTCACATGCGATTGTGCTTTCATTAAACAATGTGTATTTTGTATACATGAAATAAAAAAACCAAAGTCCACAGTCTAATTGATTTTTGAACCCACAATACTGTCCACGAGCAATTTGCAGCAGCTATCTCATATTCAGCTTCAGTTGGTTGAAGTGCCACACAAATTCTGTTTCTTACATTGCCATGAGATAAGTTCTTGTCCAATAAATTGACAACCACTTGTGTGGATTTCCTGTCACGGTTTCTGATCCAACATAGTCCAACTATCAGAGAATGCTTCCAAATCAAAGGGTGATTCCCTATGATACCAAACACCCCAAGTGTGGTTTGCCCTTGAGATACTTGAAATCCTCTTGAACTAGCATTGAGATGAGAAGTCTTTGGAGTTACCTGAAAACGTGAACAAACACATACTGCATACATAATATCAGGTCTAGAAGCAGTTAAGTACATGAGGGAACCTATTCTCTCTAGATCTGTACAAGTTACCCTCTACATCAAAAGCTTCATCATACTCATCTGTCAAAGGCAATTTGGTCTCCATGGTTATTGCAGCTTTCACATCCACAAGATCAAATTTTTCTTGAGTTATCTCAGCTACATATTGTCTTGAGATATGAAAGGAATTCCTCCCGGTATCTGCTTGACTTTGTAACCTAAAAGAAGATTGTTAGTTTCTCAACCCATGGAACTCATTTTGAAATCTGCTTTTCATCAAGGCTTCAAACTCAGCAACACCAAGACTTGTTGGTAGCCAAAAATGATATATCATCTCATTACACTTGAACTAGCATGATATCATTTTGATTCTCTTGTAAATGAACAACGTCTTCTGTTAATTTGGTGCCCGTCTTCTTGTATCCAAGCTCTCTAGGAATTTGATAAAGTAGCATACAAGCTCTAGGGATTGGTGCAGTCCATACAAAACTTGACCTACACACTTATAAACTTTTATAGATGATCAGGATCAACAAAAAGCCCCCAACCAGGAGTTGTGAGACATAAACCTCTTCATCTATATGCTCATAGTCAAAAAAGCACTTTTAACATCCATTTGGTAAACTATGAACCCCATAAAATAGGCAAAGCATCTCAAACCAACCCTGATAGCTTCATTCCTTGCCACAGAAGCAAAAACCATCATATACTCAATACCTTATACCTTTATGTAACCCTTGGGCCACCAATCTTGCTTTGTTTCTCACAACCACACCTCTTTATCTCTTTTATTTCTGTAGACCCACTTGGTGCCAATCACCTTCATTCCATGAGGTAGATCTACACGAACCCATACTTGTTGTAGCGTTTGAATGTTACATTTCTTACTTGCATGGCTTGAACCCAACTGTCATCTTGTAAAAGCTTCAGCAATCTTTTTAGGTTCCTCTTGAGATAGAAAACATGCAAACAAACAATGCTGTTGATCTTTGTGATTGTTTCATTTGTGCTGTTTTTTTTTTTTTGTGTACTTTTTTTTTTTTTTTCTTTTTTTTTTTTTTTTTTTTTCTTTTTTTTGTTTTTTTTTTTTTATTTTTCTTCTTTTTTTTTTTTATTTTTCTTTTTTTTTTTTTTTTTTTTTTTATTTTTTTCTTGTTTTTTTTTTTTCTTTTTTTTTTTTCTTTTTTTTTTTTTTTTTTTTCTTTTTTTTTCTTTTTTTTTTTTCTGTTTTTTTTTTTTTACTTGAGTATGACTGAGAAGAAGCAATGACTCGCTGATTTGTCCTGCAACTTTGCCCTAAGTTTGCACAGCTGACTTAGGATCACCAAGTATTATTAACTTTGGGTGAATACTATGAATCCTAAGTGTAGAGTAGGGACTAACTCAATTTCTGTGGAAGACTGAGTTGAAATCAGTTATCACACCTTCCTCATCATAAGATATCCTCATCAAAAATTCCTGTCCTCATAGCTTGTGAAAGATTTTGGAGCTCTGGCATAAGTGAATCCACATGATCAAGCCTACCAGTAATTTAACTGTCTGAATACAGTATTAACTATAGTAGTACTGGTCAAGTGTTGTTTCAGGGACTTCCCTAAACAGCTTTAGGCAATTTCTTCCAACTCTCTTCTAAAGAGCTTGATATCTTTATGGATTAGTAGAGGACTCTTTCCTTCCAACTCTTGTTTGAGTTCATAATCAAGGTCCTCCTTTGGCTTTTGAATTGGTAAAGTTGCCCTTTGATATCTCTTCTCTTCTTCAGGGGATCTTGAACAGCTGGAAGGCACAACAATAAGCTCTACTTCCTCACCTATGTCCTCCGCAGAAGCAATGGACTCAGTAGTTTTGAAGTACACCCCGCACGTTAGTTTCCACGAAATACCTGCATTGTTAGCTTGATTCCTCCCAAAGATATCCTATAGAATAATAGTTCATGAGAAACATAAGATAGTCAATACAAAACATTCCATCTATATCCTAAATCCTACTCCTTTTAGACATTGGGAGTTTTTTCTCAAGAAATTAACATGCAGTTTAACTTCTACTCTTTGGTTACTAGATTATAAACCCTATACAGGCTTTGCTGTTTAGTAGAGTAACCAACTAAGAATCTTCATCAGATTTTCTATCAAACTTTCCAAGCACACTAAGAGTATCTAGGATGGTAACATGAACATCCAAAAATGGTCTAATTGTCGCCTCTCTATAATTGGTTTGTCGGCCAAACAAAACTCATATGAGTTTTGTGTTGAGTTTTGTCACCTAACACCCATTAAAAATATAGCAAGCAGTACTAACTGCTTCACCCAACAAAGTGGTTGGTAAAGAGTGAATCTAGCTAGCATAGTCTATAGCCCAATAAGGGTTCTGTTCATCACCTCTCAGCAACTGCCATTTTGTTTGTCTGTAGTCCTGGCATTACTATACTCTTGTTTTATTTCCCTTGTTGGCCAAAAAATTCAAGCATATCCTCTATTCTTAAATTCAGTGCCATTATCCTAACCTAATGATCTTAACTCTATGGACTAAGCTGGTTTTCAAGTCTGCCTAATAAGGTCTGAAGTATGCCACAAGTTTCATCCTTAGAAGCCATCAAAAATACCCCACAAATCTGGTACAGAATCAATCAGTGATAACAAGAATCAACTTGCCCCTAAAATATTAATGCTTTTCACAGAAGTAGGACCAAAAAGATCCATATGCAAGGAGTGTGAAGTAGCTTGGTGATCAATCATCTAACTTGGCCTTGCAAGGCCCTATGTTGTTTGCCTTTTGCAAGCAACACATGTGTGGCATATTTTGAAAACCTTGAAGTGATAAACCTCTACAATGTTTTCCCTTTACCAAGTTTTTCTAATATTAAAAGTTGATATGACCCCAATCTTCCAAGCCCACAATTTAGATTTCATCAATGTGGCCTTACTATCAATCAAACAGGACAACCTTTAGCAAGAAGGTGTCTTCGATGTCAAAACGACATGTTGTGATGTCTAGGGACCATTCAAGACGTATCTGATTTTCATCAGGCATCTTAAAATGTCAGAGGACACCACACAAGACAATTCAGTCTCTAGTAAAAAAGAACCTTATGCTGCTTATCACAAATTTGTGATATAGAGAAAAGGTAAAATTCCCTAATTTTTTTCACAAAGGCACACACGTCCAAAATCTAATTTCCTACTCCTAATTCTATAACCTTTTCCAGATATGTAAGCCTTTGCTAAACCTCCAAAGGTAAACAATCCCCCATTGAAATCTTCAAATCCTCTAGTTGAACCTTGTTACCTGTCATGTGCCTGAGCATCCACTATCATATATCCCTCTATCAAACCTCAGTTTTCTTCAGGAAATGTATCCTGCACCAAGAAAAAGAGAAATTAGTTTCTCTAGGGACCCGGGCCTTTGCAGGCATGTGTCTGCTTGTGGACCATTAAGCATTCACAATTCTAATAAAATTAGGTCGCACTGTTATAAATTGAGTTTGGCCTAGAGATACTCCTATTAATAACTTGCTGAGGTCTTAACCAGCAGATCCCAAACTTCCATTACAGCATAGTATGAGTCCATGTATGATTGCTGTAGACTTTGCAAAAGGTCTTCTTACAGATGAATATGATGTTACTAAAATCCCTTCTTTGATTAATTTGATCCATCCGTGGTCTTTTGGGACTTATACTGTTTGAGGTTGGTCTAACAGAATTAACTTTAAAGACTAACAGTTAATAAACTTTAGGCCACCAGAACTAATATTTGTCCCTACCAGTATTAATATAGGCACTAACACAAATTAACTCTCTCTTGGCCTATCTCAGTATTAATTGTACTGAACTAGGAACAAAATTATTAGAGTGATTAATCCTGTTTGCGTTTGTCCATACTGGTTTTGTCACCTCATTACCAGTATTAACAACCCTCTTTACCTCAGCTTCCCTAGCCATTTTCCTTTTCTCATAATAATTCGCAATCGTAATAAAATGACATAGACTACTCTCACAAACAAAACATTTTTATTTCTTTGTAAAAGAGTAACCTTGCCCCTAGTTCCTTTTCGATCAAATCATTCCAACTCTTCCAATTAACTTATGTGTTATATTATCTTTAAGTTGTTGGGCTAGGAGGATTTTATTGTGAGACACAACTAGGTGGCAACTTCTTTGATTTGGAGCAGACACTATCTTTTTCATTTTTACTTCTAACCTTGACTAGACATCTCATTTGGATCATCTCGAACTTTCTGATCAGCATCAAAAGAGTGCTCAGAGGTAATTTTCATACAAGACCTATCACTGACATTGGAATTGACAGTAAATGCTCAGAAGATTTTCATCTGACACACTAAAATTCAGTTTTTTGAGGACCCTTTTTACCATAAACATAACAAACCAGCATCATCAATTTCCCTTGTGGTTAGAGTAATAATCCTCCTCACTTAAAGGAGTGGACACCTTACAATCATTGTCTTTGTAAGATCTACTGTACGAAGGTTTTCCTATTGAATCCTCTTTAACACTTAAAGACATAAAAATTCATTTTCTTCCTCCAGAACTTAGAACCGTCACATTAGATTATTTTCAAACCTTAAGCCAAGTTTATCATTTGAACTCATGCCAGGAATTAATTAATCTCCATACTATATTCTTAGAAGAATCTTTGCCAAAATCTATATTTTCTGCAATTGTTCCTTCTTTTAACCAACTTTCATTCCTATTCGCCATATCTTTAAAGCTTTTCATCTTTTTCATTTATTCTCCATTAGCTTAAATGCTAGCTTTCATTTAGAGAAAGTTGCTGTTTTTCTTTGAAAGTAACAAGTTGAAGCTTATAGTTTCTTAACAGCTTGACAATATGGCAAGTTTTTGTGCTTCCTATGATCACCTAACTGATTCATTTGTTCTTCACACAGTGGTTTTAAAAGCTATTATATTAATCAATCAAGTTTTAGAACACAAAGATACCATATTGCTTGAGCTGATAGCCATAAGTGCATGATTTGATTCTTCAGCTTCAGTATGTTCTCCCCAATTTACAATCCCATCATCCATTGTCAGCAAACCCATCTGATTCTTCTCTTGCTTCCCAGCTTCTTGATGTTGATAGAGAGAATCTCTCTTCTTCTTTCCATCATGTGTCCCCTTTGCTGTACATTCTCACTAGCAAAGTGACCATGTTATGTGACAATTGAACACTCAAGCTCTTTTGTCTCTCAAAGCCAACAGGCGTTTTTCCATCCACGCGAACTCTCCTTCCTGTTTTCTTATAGAACTTCTTCATTCGAATAGCAATCATTGCTACTTTGCACCAAGTGATGTCACACTCTTCATATCTACATCATCATTGTTCCAAATCTTCATGAAGTAAGTCCAAATCCTCTGTTTGTTTGGCAAAGAGGGAATAGATTACTTCATCAGCAAAACCAGCAAGAACTTCTTTTTCAGGAACATTGGTTGAAGAAGTAGAAGGAGTGCAAGAACTGTATGCACCAGAAAAACCAGACTTAACCTTATTATTGCTACTTTTGCTTTGTGAAACAAAAGCAATATTTTGAGCACTTGAAGATGGTTTTGGAGCACCTTGAATTTCTTGCTCAAATACTCTGAAAGTGATTTATTGTACAAATCATCAATAGACAAATTGTCAATCTCACGTACCTTGTTCTCATTTGTCTCTTGCCAAGATTGGACCATGCTGAAGGCAAATAACAAAAGAAACTTAGAATTTTGCATCTTCCTGTATGATACTTCAGCAACCATGATGCTCATTCCAATTTAGAAGCAACTGTTGAAACGTCCATATACCCTTTTTCTAGTCCTTCAGAATTGGATATTTTAAATGCTTCAAACTGTTGTTTGAAACAGCCTCGGTCATTTTTCTTGATTTGCATTACACCCAAACCTAGTTCTGTATGGCACCCAGCTCTCTTTTGCGATCACCATTCCATGAAATCTTCTCATATGTTCTTTAGGAATGGCCATCAGCAAAATATTCTTAGCCTTCCTTTCCTTTTCAACAGCTTAAATCTCTGCAGCAGTAACTGGTGAAAGTACTCGAATAACACCATCCTTTCCAGTTGAAATTCTCTTCTTGGAGTTACCATTCTGAATTACCCCTTCGTTTACCTTGTGGTGCTTTATCATTTGTTGCCATACTTCATTGTCAATGTACTCAAGGTAATGCTCAATCTCCATTGCCCATATATCATACTCCTCCTTCTTCAGAATTGGGAGTTTGAATGATTTGAGATAAGCAGTTTGTTTGAAGGACTATCATCCTTTGTGTTGTTTAGGTGTCGCACCAGTGTTCTATCCTCTTCCGTGGTTTTGATTCTTCACCATCCACTGAGATTTTGTGAGATCTCTATCATCATTTGCAGGTTGTACTTTGAAGGAATAGTGTAGTTTGTTTTTGTGGTTCTATTCTATTGATTTCGTCTTTCTCAGGAGGTCCCTCTAAAGGGCTCTGATATAACCACATGTAGGTGTCCTTGTCTTAGGATTGACTAGCCTTTGTAAGACGATAGATAACTTGGATAAATCCAAATCAACTATATGAGAGACACTGACTATGAATTATCAAGTGTTAATGCGGAATCTTAACACAAGAATAAAGAAGAAACGATAATACTAAAATTTCTATAAAGCTCTATGCTTCTATTGATATTTCTCTAAAACGTGTGTGTAACATTGTGCCTTAGGGTTCCTCTTATACACCAAGGAAACCCCTAAATTGGGCTATTTAAAAACAGTCAAAGGATAAAACCTATCTTTTCCTTAAAGATAATCTCCTAAGAAAACTCTAAAGACATAAAACTATTACTATTCTGTTTCATAAACAGACTTAACTATAAACAGAATTAACTATGACCAGTACTAACTTTAGTACTGCTAAGACTACCAGTACTAACTTAGTACTATAGCCCAATATTTAGTGGTCTATTAACTTAGTACAGCCAATATTAACTTAATAACTAACAGAACCCTATCTCTATTACTACCTAAAACTTAAAACTGTTATAACGAACCAGTATTTAAGTCTGTTACAATCTTATTTTCCCAACAAGTGCTAAAAAGCACTTCTAGCCTCTTCAATATTTCAGACATAAACTTTCACTTTTTCCCACTTCTTCTCACTTCTTCAACACTCAGCTCCCACCCTCACCTTTAATAGTCATTTGTTATCATACTTTTTATCCGTTTTTTACGGTTTCGTACGTTTTTATACCGAAAGTTATTCATTTTGTATGTTTTTTGTACGTTTTTTACATTTTCATACGTTTTTCTCTATTTTTGTACGTTTTATACGTTTTGCACGTTTTCTTACATTTCATTTTTTTTATTTGGTTTTCTTTTATTTTGTACGTTTTTTCCGTTTAGGTACGTTATTTTGTATGTTTTATAACGTTTCGTCGTTTCTAATGTATTCTTAAGCTTTCATACATTTTAGAACGTTTTCTTGTACGTTTCTTTCCTTTTCGACGTTTTCCGCCTGTTGTTGCTCCATTTTGTAACGTTTTGGATCTGTTTTCCGCACCGTTGTTCCGTACGTGTTTACTTACTATCGTTTTCCCATACGGTTTAAGCACTCATCCGTTCTGTTTTCTGTACCTTCTCCTCCGTTTTCTTACGCTTACGTACGTTTTCGTCTGTTTTCTTACGTTTTCATTCGTTTTTGTACGTTTGCTTACATTTCCGTACGTTTTCATTCGTTTTCGTACGTTTTCATACGTTTTCGTCTATTTTCTGAAGTATACGTCCGAAAACGTACAAAAACTAACGAAAATTGACAAAATGTAGAAAACAGCCAAAAACTTACGAAAACGTAAAAAACGAACAAAAACGTACGAAAACGTACATAAACTTACGAAAACGGATGAAAACATACGAAAACAGACGAAGATGTACGAAAACAGACGAAAACGTAAAAAAGGTCAAAAACGCACGAAAACTGTAAAGATTAACCGAAAACGAAGAAAACTGTAAAAAATGGCTAAAAAAAAAATTAGAAAAATGTTAATAAACGTATAACAACGTACGAAAACGTATAAAAGGTAGCAAAAAAGTAGAAAACTGTACAATCTCTACACTATTAAAAAGATAAAAAAAAATGAAAGAAGTACTTCAATATAACAAAAAACAAACGGTATTTTTCCTGCAGATTAATACTTTAGATGTACCTCTTCTTCTGCAGACATGGTTTGCAGATGAAGAGATAAAACTTCTGAAAAACAAATGCAACCTTAGTTGCACAAAATCTGTAATAGATTCTCATAGTTGCACAGACAATATCATCAATCTATAGAAATCAATCAATAATTTTAACTAGATTAGTAAGACTTGTAACGCCTAAGTAAACAAACAATAAAACACTAAGAAACATGACCTGAGGTAAAGCTAATATCTTTAGCTTGCTGCATATGGCGTAGGAAGATCAGCCAACAATCCTCTCAACTGGTAATCTTTATCGGCCAACTCCAAAAGAAATATGCATTTGACTACAGAAACGTTACAAGGACTCAAATAATGTAGGAAGTTGATCAGGCTCAGGCCAAGAGTACGGTAGATTGTAGGAAGTTGATCAGGCTCAGGCCTTACAAGGACTCGAGACTGATCTTCACCTAAATAACAAACGAGAAACGATTGCCAAAACTAGTATATTCACAATTAAAACACATTTCATAGAATGTATAAGAGGTGACATTTTTCCAAACAGTTAGTCACATTGGGTTATGTAGTCTCAAACAGTGTAAATCAATGAACTTAGCTAAAGAGAACGAGTGGAACGGGTTGAAATTAGCCCAAAGTGTACGTTTTTATGCATATTATATCCTAATTCCATTAAAGTACTTAAAACAAACTGTTTATAATCTTATTTAATGTGTGAGGTAGTTGTAACATTTTATTAAAAATTTGAAAAAAGTGTTTTGTGCGCAAACGCGACCTAGTACAAGTACTTAAAAGTTACATGTTTTGAACCATTACCCTACCTGCCCGACTGTACTTTCTCATCTTTTAAATAGATCTGTAAACTAGATCTTGATTTACCCTCCACAATATAAGTAGGACCTAAAACTGTTACTCATGAACATATTCGATATCATCGACGAAACAAAATAATATAGCATGAAGAAAATGAAACATAAATTAGAAACATAATTTTCTTTTGTAGAAAGAAGATGTCAAAGTATGTAAGTGTGTAAGAGACATTCTTCTTAGACAAAATAGAACAAATATACATGAACCTTATCTACCAGCTCCATGACCAAACGATTTCCAAGCTTGTATAATTGTATGTAGGGGTGCCAGTAATATGTTAAAATTCAATCGCTAACAGTATTCGAAATTGCATTTTTATGATTAAAATCATAGTAATATGTTAAAATTCTATTCATTAAAGAACAAAAAACTATTTTGGAGTTACAACATCTTTTTTGAATTCATCACTGATGACATCAATAACTCGTCACTTATACCATTATTTATCCCAATAAATAACCACTTTGTATAATTATAGCAAAGAATGTGTACTTAATTGTTTAGAAAGTGTTTTATTTTGCAGTAATTTAAGGATTGATTGTGTGAAGACATCTAAAAGGCGCACTATTTTGGAGCTAAAACTGTCACAATCCCTATAGAAAACATAAGAAAGAAAGGGGCTATGAAACTCACCGGATGCTTAGCTTCCCAAAAAGAATCCCCAACAAAAGACTTCACAAAACACTTCACGGATAATCTAAACAATTAAGCACACAATAAGCTACCATCAATTAGGCATTCAACCCAATATGATGTAACCTCAACTATGATGGATATCTAAGCTATCTACCATAGTTCTATACTTGATTTAATGCCTTTTCCCCAACTCCTACATATGTCATTTACACTTCAATGCTACTCCTTTAAAATTTTCTTGTTTTGAGCAGAATTTATACTCACTTACGCGTCCTAGAACGTACCACTTACACTATTGAGAGGAAGGCTGCAAAACTTCACACAATTCAAACCAAAATTCACCATGCTACATATATGTCCTATGAACCTCTCATAGCTCTCCCAAAGCCATTACCCTTTTACAAATACCCTTTAGAAATTTATTAATCCAAAAGTGTCCAGAATTCGTCCAGAATCTGACCCCCTAAAAGTATGACACCAGATGACCACTTTAGACCTCATTACATACTTAGAAAAAATTCAGGGGTCACACATCAATATATAAACTAACTTCCACGTGATTTTGAGCCTCTAACTAGATGTCTAAGTATTTTTTATGAAAAATCAAAACCAAAATTGAAATTCGTCAACAGTTTATACACTACTAATTATTGTAACCGACCGTTTTGACCCACTTCCGACCATAAAAACTCACGAGACCAACCTTGAGCAGGAAATTAGACTTCTCTGAGGGTATCTTCAGTGTGTTGTAAATTGTTATTTGAAATTTATGATTGAGTTTATACCGTTTACAAAACTACTGCCTATTTTATTTTTTATTTCTTCCCCCTGCATCTAATTAAACAACTAATTCGGATCCGGTGCGATCTAAGACCCTAACACACATGGATCAAATCACGAATACCAATTGAACCAATGATCAAACAATCATCATTAAACTCTCTAAAATCTAAGAAAATTTTAAAACCCTAATTTTATTTTCATGACTAAACCTAATCCATCTTACTTCTAGATTACAAGAATTAAAATAGAACTAGAATTAAAACAAAGAATAAGGAAATAACCTTTAAACCCAAAAAATTTTTCTCTTCTTCTTCTCTGGATCGTCGAACAATAGGGATTAGGGATCCTTTAGTTTTTGTATATAAAGGCCTCCTAGAAAATATCTAGATTAAACTACTAATTAGAATTAGACTTATGGACTCAAATTTGTTTCCTTTTCTCCCTTGTTAAACCAAATGGATCGCACCCGACCCCTTTAATTCTTTTTTATTTAATTACTATTTATTTACAATACCTTAATTTTAATAAAACCTTACTCTCTTATTGACTAATTATATATCATAAAAATAAAGTAATCTTAATGTAATAAAATTTCTTATCAATATCCTTGTCAGCTTAAACGAATTTCACTAGACTTTTAAAAATACTTTTAACTTTTCATTTTCAACCTAACTTTCCTAAAAGAGATTTTTTACATTATTCTAACTTAACCAACTTAAATATTAGAAACCTACTTAGATTACTAACACAAAATACATATACGTAATAATACTTACACATTAACACGGATAACGCTCAAATCTCAATAATCTTTATTCTTGTCCACTCAAAATGACGAAATGAAACTTAACCATTTCTACACCACTATTCCAATCTCATTGAATGATCACATTCAGTGGATTGATTACCAATACATCACATAACCACATAAACTTATTGTTAAAAACACACAGAATCACATACACCATATATTGCAACAAGCACATAAGTTAATACTAACGGTTTGACTAACCTGCTCAAATCATGGTTGTCACAGTATCCTCTCCTTTAGGAAATCTCGTCCCGAGATTTAACTAGCCGATTTACTAGCTTGCTCAACGAACAACTGAGGATATTTAGACTTCATATAATCCTCGCATTCCCAAGTATACGCAGTGACCCTACTCTAGAATTCCAACGACTTTCACAAGTGATATCTTACTACGTTTAACATTTAATTCTTTAACTTCAAGGTCCATCTAATCTCTACAAGGTTCCACAACAAAACGAAGAGTTTTTGTCAACACTTATCTCATCTAATGGCACATGCAAACTAGCATCAATCAAGCATTTCTTCAAGTTTGACACATGAAACGTATCATGTACTCCACTCAATTCCTCGGGCAACCTTAATCGATAAGCTACAGGACCGATCCTTTCAAGAATCTCAAATGGTCCTACATATCTCGGTGCTAACTTTCCTTTTTTCCCAAAACGAATTACACCTTTCCAAGGTGATACTTTCAACATCACTACGATCTCCTACGTCGAATTCCAATGGTTTCGTCTATTATCCAGTATAGCTCGTTTTGACGATCTCTCGCTGCTTTTAGCTTCTCTTTTATCAACACAACTTTATCAGTCGTTTCTTGAACCAATTCAGGTCCAATCAAACTACTTTCTCCAATCTCAGCCCATAAAACAGGCGACCTACACTTTCCTTCTCATCTACAAGGCTTCAAATGGAGCACATCTTATACTCGAATGATAGTCTATTATTGTAAGAAAACTCAGCCAATGGTAAGATTGAACATCCCAGCTACCACCAAAATCAATATACACAGTGCCTCCAACATATCCCTCTAAGAGTCTGATCACCGTACGCATCACATTGCCCATGACCGTTTCAGGGATGATAAGCCGACTCATTCCAACCTCGTCCCTAACAAGCTTTTTGCAGTCTGCCAGCAACGCGACGAAAATCGTCCTCAATCACCTATCTAAATCTCAATCGACACGTATGAACTCCATGTCTCGCACTAATTCATCAATGTAGATCTTTTGCCAATTTCTCAATAATATAGTCTTCCTTATAGCCAGAAATGAGCCGCCTAGATATACTATCGACTTGAACCCAAAATCGTGTCATGCCCCACTTTTGACCCTAGGAAACTTAAGTGATATATTCAGGTATCACAGGTTGTTGCAGTAAACCCGAAGATGCCCTTTGAGCCAGCCTTTACCTTTGAACATGTCAAACACTTACTAACATAAGTAGCAATATCTCTCTTCATTCTCGGCCACTAGTACATATCACAAAGATCATGGTACATCTTATCCGCTCCAGGATGCACAGAGTACTTAGATCTGTGAGCTTCATCCATGATCATCGTTCTCTTCCATACATCCTACGTAATGGAAACCCATAAAACGGATCCATAAAATACAAACTCTCGCCCTCTTTCTTTTCCATCTGCTGATCTAGGCCATGCAGGTTTTCCATAATTACATTCTCTTCTTAAGCCCCACTCTGGGCCTGCCCTGTATCGTTTCTTCTCTCATTCCCACAGCTGGATAGTCCCATTGCCATGGCCATTACACGTCTAGGTTTCAACCGCTCCTTCCTACTTAATGCATCAGCCACAACGTTCGCCTTACCAGGATGGTAACGAATCTCGCACTCATAATCACTAAACAACTCAATCCATCTCCTCTAACGCATATTCAGCTCTTTCTGATCGAAAATGTGTTGAATACTTTTGTGATCCGTATAGATAACACTCTTAGTACCATACAAGTAATGCCTTCAAGTCTTAAGAGCAAACACAACCACTCCTAATTCTAAATCGTGCGTCGTATAGTTCTTCTCATGGGTTTTCAAACCACCTCGATGTAATTAATAAGCAATCACTTTGCCTCCTTTGCATGAGTACACAACCTAATCCTGGTTTGATGCATCACAAATAAACCATAAATCTCTCTCTACACCATCATCAGGTAGCACCCACTCTATTGGTGCATCAACACAAGTTATTTCTTTAAACAGTTTGAAATCCTCTCTTCTCCACATACCCCACACATATTCTGATTCTTCTGAGTTAACGAGGTAAGTTAGGTTTTAGCAATTTTGGAAAAGTATGCAATAAACGTTCTGTAAATAACTGCTAATCCTAAAAATGTTCGAATCTCAGAAGGGCTCGTAGGGGTCTTCCAATACTTAACCGCTTCTATGTTATTGCTGGGATCCTACATGTGACCATTCTGATTAGAACTAACATGACCCAAGAAAGTGCACCTTTTGCAACCAGAACATCACAACTTGAGAACTTGCACACCATACCCAGCTCCATCATCCTTAACAATTCCAACAACCAAACCCAAATAAACTTCATGGTCCTCCTTCGTCTTTGAGTAGATCAAGATGTCATCGATGAACACAATAACGAACTTATCTAAGTATGGTTTACAAACTCTATTCATCAAATCCATAAAGACTACAGGTGCATTGGTTAGCCCAAAAGGCATAACCGTAAACTCAAAATGTCGTACTCGATCGAACGCCGTCCTTAGTTATGTCTCGCGTAGTTGGTGATAACCTGATCGAAGGTCTATCTTGGAGAAATAACGCGATCCTTGTAGTTGGTCAAATAAATCATCAATACTCAGAAGAGGATAACGATTCTTAATCGTCAACTTGTTCAGCTGTCTTTAATCAATACACATACGTAGCGAACCATCCTTCTTCTTGACAAATAACACTGGCGCTCCCCATGGAGAATGACTAGGTCGTATGAAACCCTTGTCTTGCAACTCCTGCAGCTGCCCAGGCAATTCTTGCATTTCCGAGGGCGCTAGTCGATATGGAGACTTCATAACAGGCGTCACTCCAGGAACTAGATCTATGCGAAACTCCACTTGTCGTTGCGAAGGCAATCCTGACAAGTCTTCTGGAAACACATCTTCAAATTCACGTACCACAGATATATCGTTCAACTTTGGTTTATCCTACTTTGCACTCTTCAATGCTTTGGTGATTCCTACGGCCCGTTATCCATGTACCCTAAGGATCCTACCATCCTCCATGGGTATTTCTACTACCTTCTCATGACATACTATCACAGCCTTATGTTGGGACAACCAATCCATTCCCACAATTACATCAAAGCTTTCATGACCTAAAGGTATTAAGTTTATGCTAAACAGGGAACCTCCTAGTTCAAGTTTGCAGTCACGGATAATTCTATCCACTTCTACTTTCTTACCATCAGCTACTTCTATCACATAACCATGATTCACAATACTAGGTCTCACATTACTTAGGGGCGCAAATTCAGTAGATATGAAACTAAAATCGGGTCCAAAATTAAATAATACGGTAACAAAGTGATCATTCAGAGAGAACGTACCCGTTACAACGTTAGGATCCTGGACCGCCTCCATTGCATTCACATTCACGTTGAAAGCTCTTCCTCTAACTTGGTTTCCATTGCTTCGGTTATTTCGGCTGCCCTCCAAAGCCAATTGATTTCCAGCTTGCCCCGGTGCTCGATTCATCTTGGGACAAGTGTTGCAAAAATGATCTGGACTACCACACTCATAGCACACTCTCGGATTGTTACTCATTCTAACAACATTCACCAGAGTCACTTGTCTAATTGGTGCCCAATAATTTTTGGCATAATAGCCCGGTTATTTACAGTTATAACACACATTGTAGGGCTTGTTTACTGGGTGATGCGTATTACACTTGCTACACTTGGGATTTAAGTTTGCGACTTCATTTCTAGGAGGAGCTGTCGCCACAAACCCTGTGCCCACTTTTGCCTTCTTGTTGTCTTTCCACGATCCTCCTGACTTACCAGACTCTTCCACTACTTTCCTCTTGTCATTACCCTTTGTCAAGGTACCACAGCTGACTGCTTCGTCAGTAAGTATTCCAGCCCTCAGTATTGCATTCTGAATAGTAGTTGGTTGGGTTGCTCGAAGCATTCCTCTTATCTCAGGAGCCAGTCCGGCTATGTACCTCTTAATACGAGATGACTCAGGTGTAACTAAGTGTGGGACCAACTTGGCCAACTCATGAAACCTATCAGTGTAGGCAGCATGATTAGCTCCCACCATCTTGTGATTCCAAAACTCATTCTCCAATTTCTCCATTTCATTACTTGGGCAGAATTCTTCAACCATCAATGCCTTAAAATCGTTCCATGTCATGGCCATTGCAGCCTCACGTCCTCTTGCTTGGACTTGAGTGTTCCACCAAGTCAAAGCTTTGTTCACCAATGAACTAGCCGCATACCTCACCTTTTGATTCTCCGCACAACCACTATTATCAATCACATTTTCCATCTTCTCGATCCAACGAGTAAGCACTATCGCACCTCCTTTCCCATCATACTCCTTGGGATTACAAGATTGGAATGCCTTGAAAGTGCATCCGTTGTTCCCACCATTTCCATTTCCACCACCACCATTTCCTCCATTACCGTTATTAGCATTGTTCACGTTGTTAGTCACTTGAGTGACAATCTGAGGAAGAATGGTTTGCAATTGCTGCGCGATAATAGCAGCAATGTCAGGGTTCTCGTTGTTGTTGTTATCGTTGTTGCCGCTTCGACGTGATGGAGCCATTTTCTATAAGATATAAAATTTATATACATTAGACGATATAATAGGGATCATGATCTTATCATACTTCTTAATAACCATATACATACATGCAACGCATCAACAATAATCCATGTAATCATACTTGCAAGTCCACCTATGTTGTGGCGCATGTATAATTATGTTGGCCACCATAATTATAGATGCCCCCTTTCACAGTTGTACTCCCTCCTATGAAGACACTTCATAAAATAAACACACCATATAGCACCTTTTAAAAAAAATGAAACCAACAATTAACACAAGGAATAATTCTAATAATCACTTTTATTATTAATACTCAGAATCCAAACATCGAAAATAACATTCCTAACATGGCTCCAAACGTCGAAAGAAAGAAAAACAAGCTAAAACATATCAATTACTTAGAACAATATGGGCAGTTACGAGACGCGCGGTCATGATCAGCTTTAGTTGTCTTCTTCCACACAGGTTTACTACTTGCGGTGGACTCAAGGTCCGAGTCCACTTCATTCCTCTCAACTTCTTCCTCATCTTCTATCAACCATCCATTCATGTTACCCTTTGGCTGAGGTAGTCGATGTGGTGCAAACTCATTCATGGGATTTCCTTGTTGAAGTTGTGGGTGATCCACAAATCCATACAGGTCATGTCTTCTAGGTTGTTCCACTGGCTCTTCTTCAGACGTTTCATAACCTTGAAATTTTCCAGGAACTCTGGTGATAGTGCCATCCTTGGCAATTATCTTTGTTTCAATTTCCTCAACCGTTTGTCCATCAACTTCCTTCAAGGTCATCTTCTCTTCGACTCTACACGGCCACATGGCAATAGGAATTCGGATCTTGCGGTTACACCGCTTGCTATTCTTAATCCTTTTACACCCAGTTGCGAAAGCAACTGAATCATGGTACTTTCTACGAATAGGGGGAGACATACTATAATAGACCACAAAACATAGACTATATCAGGATACGGATCTCAAAATAACAAAGAAAAACTCAACTTATATATATAGTATATAGTATAATGTACTTTATGAAACTTAGGGAAAATAAGCATAATAGGTATATACTTACACATAAGCCCTAAATGCATCTATATGAGGGACCCTTAAGCTATAGTCTAGGCTCAACCACCTAGTTCTCTATAACCATAGGCTCTGATACCAATCTGTCACACCCCGCCAAGGCGGAAACACGAGGCGTAACATCATGGATATCATCACAACACAATGGTGTCAACAATAGAGAAACACTAAATGCATAACTAAGTAATAAAGACACAATGTGTCATGACAATACCGAAAACCAAAAGAACGACATCTTGTATTAATGAAAAAGGGTCTCACCAATACAAGAACAATATCTCACGATCCTAATAAAATCAAATAACATTCAACAAAATCATGCAACAAACATAAACAAACTCAGGAGCGAACTCCAATGCAATCCTAGCGGTCATTCTAGCCACCTCTCTTAACCTCAGTATTCTCATGAAGCTCACCTGAAAATGATGCTTAAAAATGTCAACACAACGGTTGGTGAGAGTCATAGGTTTAAGACTCACATTATAAACCTTTCAAACTAATTACTGTGATAAATAAAACATAACATAGCAGTACATACAACGTACTAGCATACAAGCTAACATGCAATCACATCAATCCACATTGAGACGTTCACGCTCAATCCTCACACAAAACATAACAACAATGAGACGATCACGCTCAAGCACAACAATTCATACCATAAAAGCAAGTAGCACATAACATACAATAGTCACGTATAGCCCATGCATCATTTAAATCACATTATCACAGTAACTAAAACATTTCAAAACCTCTTTGCATCATTTTCACCCCAAGAAAACATAAGAAAAAGGGGCTATGAAACTCACCTGATGCTTAGCTCCCCAAAAGAATCCAACAAATGCTTCACAAACACTTCACGGATAATCTAAACAATTAAGCACATAATAAGCTACCATCAATTAGGCATTCAACCCAATATGATGTAACCTCAACTATGATGGATATCTAAGCTATCTACCATAGTTCTATACTTGATTTAACCCTTTTCCAACTCCTACATATGCCATTTACACTTCAATGCTACACTTTAAATTTTCTGGTTTTGAGCAGAATTTTATACTCACTTACGCGTCCTAAACGTACCACTTAAACACTTCCACAATTCAAACCAAAATTCACCATGCTACATATATGTCTTATTAACCTCTCCTAGCTCTCCCAAAGTCATTACAAATACCCTTTAGAAATTCATTAATCCAAAGTGTCCAGAATTCGTCTAGAATCTGACCCCCTAAAAGTATGACGTTAGATAACCAACTTAAACTTCATAACCTACTTAGAAAAAATTCAGGGGTCACACACAATATATAAACTAACTTCCACGTGATTTAGAGCCTCTAACTAGATGTCTAAGTATTTTTAGAAAAATCAAAACCAAAACTGAAATTCGTCACTGTTTTACACACTGATTTTGTAACGACCTTTTGACCCACTTCCCGACCATAAAAACTCACGAGGACAACTTTTCTGGAAAGTAGACTCTCTGAGGTTATCTCCAGTATGTTGTAAATTGTCTGTTTGATAATTTTATGATTGAGTTATGCTCGTTACAAAACTGCCTAACTTTCTGCAGTGAATTAAACAATTAATTCAGGCGATCTAGATCCTAACGCATGATCAAATCTTGTAACCAATTAAACTAATGATTAAACAATCATTATAACATTATAAACTTCCAGAAAAATCAAAGCCCTAATTTATAAACCCTAATCCATCATACTTAGATTACATCAATTGAAAATTAATTAACTAGAACTAAACAGAGATTAGAAAATACCTTAACCAAGAACCCTAAAATTCTCTTCTTTTTCTTCTCTTGTAAAAATCGGCCAACTTCAATAGGGGTTTAGGGTTTTTTTATTTTGTATTTATAGGCTCTAAGGTAATCCTAGATAAAGCCTAATAAGAGTTTGACTCCTAATACAATTCTATTTTTTTTCTTTTCCTTTTTCTACTATTCGGCCGAATGGCCTTTTATTTATTTATTTATTTTTCTTTTATTTATTACTTACATAATTACTTGTATTTCCTTAACTTTTTATAAAAACCTTGACAAATTTGACATACCTTTTTGCTTATACGAAATTCCCTAGACTTTTAAATATAACTTTTAACTTTTCATTTTTAACCTAACTTTTCGAAAATAGAAATTTTACATTTTTCTTAACTTACCACTTAAAAATCTAAACCTATCTTAGACTACTAACACAAAAATACATATACGTAAAAATACTTACACATTTAACACATAAATGCTCGAATCACAATAATCATTTCCTCGTCACTCAAAAGTGAACGAAATGAAATTAACCAATTTCACCACCATTCCAATCTCATTGAGATGATCTCACTCATTAGATTGATTACCAATACCCCATAAACACATATAAACACACATAAACACATAGAATCACATAAATCATACATTGCAACAGGCACCTAAGTCAATACTAACGGTTTGACTAACCTGCTCAAGCCATGGTTGTCACAGCCTTATACTTCAAACTTTATTATTTCTTTTCTTTTTTCTTTTTTTTATAATAATTTTTTTTCATTTCAGATACTGCGATAACTAAGGCTGGCGCAAAACTTCTTCTTCATCGAGCATATTTTTCTTGCTCCTGGGATACTGTGGGGTCTCAACACTAAAAGCGAGTGCTGCAGATACATGATTACATATGGATTTATTTCACCTCTTATCATACGACTTTGTCTATAAATTAACCTCATTGATGTCTAGTAAATGATGATCAAGCACAAGTTTTGGAGCTATTAAATTATCGGCCCACTCATATAACTTTACACCAATACCAATGTTCTAAAAAAGACGACAAAGACCATACGTACACATCCGTAACAACGGAATAGACACATATGACTGCAATCAACCCTAACTCGAACAAGCTAAAGGAAAAAATTATCTTGGGTATCAAAGATGGGTACCCGAATTCCTTAAGATTTAAATCCTTATAATTTAAGTGGGTTGATTTTGTGCTAATTAAAATGTCAATCTGGTTGGATTTGCCTTACTAAGCATATGCATTTTTTTATGTTTTTGGAAAAGCAATATATAATTATTATTTTTTAAATTTTCCAGAAAATATCAGTTGAAAGTTTGAAAATTTCTGCAGGGCAAACATGGAGGGACATGATTAATTTTTCCTATTTGCTACCCTTCCACACTTAAGTTGAACATTGCCCTCAATGTGAGAACTGATAAATATAGAAAATAGGGAAAATTAAGGGAAAACGGTACTTCCAGGGGTTCTTAATTTCTCTGTTGAATTATGAAAGATATGGCGCGAAACGGAACGCCAAGCATGTGTATCCTACCACATGTAATATAATACTCCAATTATATAAGTCTCCAAGTGTAAAATGCCAACTACCAATCCAAACTCCACCTGTTTTATTTAATCTGCATAATAGACACAACTACAAAAACCATAAAATAATAAAGCGCACTTTCATAGGCACCACGGTTGCATTTAGCGCATGCAACAAGCCTTTAAACCCTTCGGTGTCCCGAGTGGACAAGTTATAGTCTCGTGAGGGTTTCCAGCGAACACACCCACAAAGTTCGAAACATTCTTTTTGGATGCAGAAATCGAGATACGCGACACACCAGCCGAATGTGTGACATACTTAAAGACTGCAAAGTTTTTGTTTTATATATATTTTTTAGTTTTTTAATTATTATTTACTATTACTACTATTAATATTATTATACTTAACTTGATTTAAGATTCTTTAATAGTATGGTTCAAGTGGGAATGATCCACATTTAAACATTTAGGGTATGAGATTTTTGGTATGTACTCACGGAATGGGTATTCTTTTGTTTTGACTACGTGATAACCCTTTTTTGATGTCTTAATAGGTTTATCTTTTTTGGTTTTATTATTAACGATAATTTTTGAGTTTTCGGAGAGTCAACACACTTTCCACTCCCAGTGAATACGGCATTCACGTGCTCGGTTTGAGCTTGAGGAGGAGGTTGTGGCTCAGTCCAATCGGTTTGTTCTAAAGATATGTTTTGAGATTTAGACCACTCATCTATTTTTATTTCTGTATTTTTAATTTTAGTTTAGAAATTCTTTTCATTTTGCTTCATTTTTTAAATCATATCGTTAACATTGTTTTTGACAAACATATTTGAAACTCTTTGACCATCCAAGAATTTAGTGATTGATTTTTCAAGATCTGTTTTAGCTTGAGGCTCTTGGTTGACGGTTTTAGACTTTTCCTTAGGTAAAATACTGGTAGTTTTACGATCGTCGCTGTCATAGAGTTTCCAATGAACAGTGCTCATGCTACGGATATGTCTTTTGAAATCTTCGAGATCATTTCTCATATCATTGTTTAAGTCTGTGAGCCATTTCTCGGAATCATTAGGATTATAATAGGATTGATGAGAGTACGAATCATGAGAATTTTGGTTTTGATATTCTTCAGATTGGATGTAATTTACTTCATGACGTTCACACATCGGCGTGTCATCGTTCATGTGGTTTTTAGAAGTGTTTCCTTCTCTAAGCTCATTGTATTTGTTACGCATATCTTGTAATTCTTCTTTTAAGCTTATAAATTGAGAATCAATTTTTATTGTTAAAGATGCTAATTTTTCCATTAATCTAGAATTGTCATTATTGCTATTACTTCCATCGGTGAAAGAAAAATATTTTTGATGATGTTCGTTTTTAGATTTAATGGACCAATCAAGATTGAAAAGGACTTTGTCCTCGAGAAATTGAAAATCTTGATTCGGGCTTTTGTAGAGGAAGATTCCTCCAGCAGTTATGTCCAGGATTCCTTAAGTGGGTTCGTCTAGACCATGATAGAATATTTGAATAATCGCTCCTTTGGTCAGACCATGCCCATGGCATTTTCGAAGCATGCTCTTGAGTCGTAACCAAGCGTCGGTTAGACTTTCACATACGAGTTGAGAGAAACTTCTGATTTCAAGTAAAAGACGGTTAAATAACGAAGGTGGAAAGAATCTATTTATAAAAGCTCTTCTCATTTGTTCCCACGATGTTATAGACTCTTCATTAAGATCGTTAAACCAGGTTTTAGCTTCATCGCACAAGGAAAAGGGAAATATTAAAAGCTTTATGGCTTCGCTTTGAGTATCCCCGTATATGAACATGTCGCAGATTGTGAGAAATTCACGGATGTGGTTATGCCGATCGGCTCGCAGTTGACCATCGAATTTATTCTCCCGAATCATTTTCAAGTGGGTACTGTTGATAACAAAGTTGTCATCAACATTGGGTTGAACAATGGCAGAATTAGGAGTCGGTGCTACAATCTTAGCATTTTCCCAAATAGGTTGATCATTAGGATCGAGAATTATTTGTTTGGGTTCAACATCCTCTTCAGGTATATTTATAACGACAAAGTCATTAACGATAGGATGTTCGGTGGAAGATTTGTGTGATTCGATCTGAATGGATTCTTTCTGGGTAGTTTTAATCTTATAAGTCCTTGTTTTTAAACTTTTATTAAATCTATATATTAGACTTACTAATTGTTTTCCAAAAGATATTGGATTTATACATACGTTAAGTATTTTGCAAAAAGACATTTATATATATATAATTAAGGCTAATAGGATAATATTCAAAATAAGATAAATTATTTTCATATATATTTTTTATTTTTATATAGATTATATATATATATATTAGATATATTTTAGTTTTTATTATATATAGCAAATAAGGAGAAATAAATAAAAGATTTTTTTTATAGGTACGGCGTACTTTAGGGAAAGTGCGTCGGCTTTTCTAGAAATTTTATGTTTTTTTTAGAAAATTATGATAAACTAGATAATTACAAATACACAATGCATATAATCAGATAAAATATAATTCCAAATTATTATAGAACCTAAGACTAGCAGATTGGGGGGTTTTGGTTTTGGTTTTTGAAACAAAATTTTGTTTGTGAAAAATCTGCAGAAAGTGCGGCGTACTTGGTTAAAGTGCGGCGTACTTTCTGGGTTTACAGGAAAACTGGCGCATAAATAAGATGTGCGGCGTACTTCTTGGAGAAAAGTGATTTTTGGTTTTCGTTTGCCAGAAAACGGTACGATGAGTTTTGAAAATTTTATGAAACAAAATAGCACTTAAAACAAGCAGCAAACTGATATCAACTTAAACAATTCCCCGGCAACGGTGCCAAAAACTTTGATGGTGTGTTTTCCAAGCTTTAAATTTATAATACTAGAAATACTGATTTTTACTAAAAACAAACAACATTCAGGCAAGTATACCCTATTCGAGTGTAATATAGTTTAGGTAAGTCCAGAATCAGTTGGTCCCACGTGAATTAAAGTTTTCACCGTATTGTAATTAAGTGCTAAGGTTAATAACGATTGTCACGGATCAAAATTAACCAACATCTTGCATATATACAGAACTATTTTAACGAAAGCGATTTAAAAAGATGATTCAAACAAGGAATTAAAGTATGTTTGTTTAGGCAATGATCACTTAGATAATGATGTGTTTGGAATTAGAAAATAGAGTTATCACAAGTTATAAATCCTTTCGGCCTTTATAAGTTATTATAACCAATATATTAGATGGATTGATAGAACACATGTATAAAGAAACCTTTCGCTATATTCTTATATAAAAATATGTTTTACCAATTCAATAAACTCATATCCAAACACTCTATATCCAAGATCACATATCGCCCAAACAAACATAAGATTACTACTCCATAATCAAAGAAGTAATAAAACACATTATGAATTCAAACAATTCAATAATAATCATATTCAAAGGATAAACAAGATTATACCAAACTTCAAGAGCAAATGATGGTGATTTCACAAGAATTTCCCAAGAACACTTTATGATATTCAAAGTAAAACCTGGAAACTATGAACAATTCTATCATAATTGTTTATAGATTCAAAATAACACTTCAATTACGCTTCTTTGATGGATCAAAATCTGGGTTTGTTGATGAACATCAAGCAAAACCATCCAAATTCCTTCAAGAACACCTCTAACTTTGATTCCAATGGTGGTGATGATGGTGTTATCAATGGTGGTTTGGATTAAAGGTTTTTCAAGCCTTTATCAACAAAAACACCTATCCTAAGTAGTGCACACGAGTTGGAGGTTTATGTGTGAGAATGTGTGAAATTAGGGAGCCAAGGAGGGTATTTATAGGCTTTTCGGAGCGCAAAGTACGCCGCACAAACTTATTTGTACGCCGCACATCGGGTGTTAATGCACTTAGCATTTAATTGCCTTTAATTTTCTCACAGACTCAAAAGTGCGCCGCACTTTTGTAACACCCCCAAATCTGGGTAGCAGCGGAATATAATGTATATCCGAGGGCGTTACTTCATAGATCAATAGCACAAGATATGAGAACGACCACTAAACGTGTCGATTGAAAAAGATACATTGGATTAACAAAATACTTGTTTGTTACATAAGCTCATGGCTTCAAATTGTTCAACAGTATAAATAAATATTTCGGTTTATAACAATTGTCCCCAAAATGTAATAAGACCTGATTTGCAGTTTTATATACCTAAAATATATCACAAAATAATATTCCACAAGAGCAATTAAGAAAATTCCCTAAGAAAAATTCACTCTTCCTCTTGTAGAGAAAAAATGAGAGGAAAAAAAAAATATGAATTCTCTTTCCGTGGCCGCTTGAATCAACTAAAACAGAGTTCGTATGACCGAGTTATGACCAAAATAGTAAACAGGTGTCGGGAGATCTTTAACTTCACTTATTTCTTCGTTTAAGCTTTAATTCTTTATGTTATCTTATGTATTCTTCCATGACACATACCTAGAACATATAATAGCAAATATACTTGATTAAGTACCAAAAGTTCACGAGAAATAATAAAATAAATGCAAATAACACCGCCAAAAACATGTATAATTTAGGCGTTATCAAATCCCTCCACACTTAGCTATTGCTTGCCCTCAAGCAATTAAAGCGAGAAAAACAAGATCATTTATCGTGACGTGGAGAAAAAATTATTTTAGCATTAACAAGTGTTTACTAGTTTTATAACTTTAAGGCATGACATATAAAGATCCACCTCTTATAGGGAAAGTGTTGTGTTTTTGAATTTACTCGGCTCACTCAGATAGGGTTTTATTATTTGTTAAGTCACTCGCAATTTGCAAAGACATAATCTTATGGTGCTACCTTATTCTTGTACTAGACACATAAACATGCCCGTTGCGGCGTGAGCACCTAGACAAAAATCTTAAAGAGGTAAAACGTGATAATGATGAGGGTGAATAGCAGATACTTGATTCCATGTGCCAGAACTTTGCCTTATACTTTGAACTTTTATTATTTTTTCTTTTCTCTTTTTTTCTTTAAATAATTTTTTTCATTCCAGATACTGTGATAACTAAGGCTGGCATAAAACTTCTTCTTCATTGAGCTCATTTTTTTTCATTCCAGATACTTTGGGGATCTCAACACTAAAAGTGAGTGTTGCAGATACATGATTAGATTGCGGATTTATATCACCTCTATCATACGGACTTCTGTCTATATAGTACCTCACTACGGTCTAGTAAATGATGATCAAGCACAAGTTTTGGAGCTACTAAATTACCGGCCCACTCATATAACTTTATACCAATACCATTGCTCCAGAAAAGGTGACAAAACCACATATACACATCCATAACGATGGAATAGATACACATGATTGCTCATTCCTTAACTCGTACAAGCTAAAGGCATCAATTATCTTGGGTATCAAAGATGGGTACCCAAATTCCTTAAGATCTAGAGGTGAACCTTACAATTTAAGTGGGTTAATTTTGTGCTAGTTAAAATGTCAATCCGGTTGGATTTGCCTTACTAAGCGTATGCATTTTTTAAGTTTTTGGAAAAGCAATTTTTTTTTTAATTTTCCAGAAAATATCAGTTGAAAGTTTGAAAATTTCTGAGGGCAAACATGGAGGGACATGATTAATTTTTCCTATTTGCTACCCCTCCACACTTAAGTTGAACATTGCCCTCAATGTGAGAATTGATAAATATAGAAAATAGGGAAAATTAAGGAAAAATGGTACTTCCTAGGGTTCTTGAGTTCTTGGTTGAATTATAAAGGATATGGCGCGAAACAGAACGCCAAGCATGTGTATTCTACCACATGTAATATAATACTCCAATTATATAAGTCTCCAATTGTAAAATTCCAACCACCAATCCAAGCTCCACCTGTTTTATTTAATTTACATAATAAACACAACTACAAGAAAACCATTAAATACAAAAGTGAACTTTCGTAGGCAACACGATTACATTTAGTGCATGCAACAAGCCTTTAAACCCCTCGGTGTCCCGAGTGGACGAGTTATAGTCTCGTGAGGGTTTCTAGCGAAAACACCCACAAAGTTCGATAAATTTCTTTTTAGATGCAGAAATCGAGTAAGAAATACACGGGCCCATGCACATCAAACTTATCAAACTGCAAATTTTTTTGTTATATATATATATATATTTTAGTTTTAGGTTTTTTTTTAGGTTTATTATTATTTACTATTACTACTCTTATATTATTATACTTAACTTGGTTTAAGATTCCTTAATGATATGGTTTAAGTGGGAATGATCCACTTTAAAAGCTTGAGGGTATGGTATTTTTGGTATATACTCACAGAATGGATATTCATTTGTTTTTACGTGATAGCCCTTTTTTGATGTCTTAATAGGTTTATCTTTTTTGGTTTTATTGTTAACGATAATAGGAGGTGGTGGATCTTTTAGAATTTTCGGATGATCATCGGACTTTCCACTCCCGGTAAATACGACATTTACTTGCTCGGTTTGAGCTTGAGGAGGAGGTGGGTCAGTCCTATCGATTTGTTTTGAAGAGACATTTTGAGACTTCGACCACTCATCTATTTTTCTTTCCATATTTTTAATTTTAGTTTGGAAATTCTTTTCATTTTGCTTCATTTTTAAAATCATATTGTTAACATTGTTTTTGACAAACATATTTGTAACTCTTTGACCATCCAAGAATTTTGTGATTGATTTTTCAAGATCTGTTTTAGATTGAGGTTTTTGGTTGACTGTTTTAGACTCTTTGTTAGGTAAAACACCGATGGTTTTTGTTAGACTTAAAATATGGTGACAAACACGGAATTACATTAGTTTATTTATAGCGTAACACATAGGGACTAATAATGACAAGCTACGATAGTTGTGTGTCACTAGGACTATAAATACCCCCTCCATACTTCCATGGAGAGGTGAAGTTCACATTTGTAAAAGTGTGTGTGTGTTCTCTTTAACAAACACACAACTTCCCATCTCTTATCTTTTCTCTCTAATAATATGGCTCAATTTCTCTTTCACTTTACCATTGCTCGACACGACAAATGATGCTTTCGAGAGTTCGCAACACATGGGAGGAAATTGGGTACATCCGGGACTTAGTTGACATTTGATGTTACCGTGTAACTTCCAGGGGGAGTATTGTTAGATACTATTCCTTCGTATGATTTATGAAGTATTCTGCATCACGTAGAGGAGATTGTTGTTGATTTCTAGGTGTGCCTCCCTTGAGCGAACGGAATATTCGCCAAGCCCTAATGACAAGAAGCAGGTGTATTTGTGTTGTCGGTTTGATTCTACAAAATTGTGTGCACTCTTGATGACAAGTAGAAGAGTGTTCAAGCTACAATATTATAGAATTCTGCTTAAGACTAGGGATGATGGTTTGGGGGGGAAGCTTGATTCGAAACTTCGCTAAAGGAGTTATGAAGAAAGATTTTTCAAGACATGTGCATGAAATTGGGGGAAGTTATCAACTCATGCTACTACAATGGTTCCCAGAACCAAGTAAAGACAATGAAGATCCAAGCTGGAATACAAGTTTCAAGACCAAGAGAACTCAAAAGACAATTCAGCTTTGGAAAGCGCTTTGGAAGACTTTTTGTATTTGTATTTATACTTGTTAGGAACATTGTAAGTAATTCCGTATATGTCCACATATTGGGGGAAGATTGTTAGCATGAAATATGGTGACAACAAGAATTACATTAGTTTATTTATAGCGTGACACATAGGGACTATAATGACAAGGCTACGATAGTTGTGTGTCACTAGGACTATAAATACCCCCTCCATACTTCCATGGAGGGGTGAAGTTCACATTTGTAAAAGTGTGTGTGTGTGTTCTCTCTAACAAACACACAACTTCCCATCTCTTATCTTTTCTCTCTAATAATATGGCTCAATTTCTCTTTCACTTTACCATGCCTCTGGATCTTGTGTTATAAGGGTGAATCGTGATAACAGTTTTACCATCGTTGTTGTTATGGAGTTTCCAATGAACAATTCTCATGCTACGGATACGTCTTTTGAAATCTTTGAGATCATTTCTCACATCATTGTTTAATACTGTGAGTGATTTCTCGGAATCATTAGGATCATAATGGGATTGACGAGAAAATGAATTATGAGAATCTAGGTTTTGATAATCTTCAGATTGGATGTAATTTGCTTCATGACATTCACATATCGGAGTGTCATCGTTCATGTGGTTTTTAGAAGCGTTTCCATTTCTAAGCTCATTGTATTTGTTACGTATATCTTGCAATTCTTCATTTAAACTTATAATTTGAGAATCCATAGCCTTCAATTTTTCCATAAATCGAGAATTATTAGTATTACTATCACTTCCGTCGGCGAAGGAAACAGATTTTCGATGATGTTTGTTTTTAAATTTAATGGGCCAATCATGTTTGAAAATGACTTTGTCCTTGAGAAATCGAAAAGCTTGATTTGGAATTTTGTAGAGGAAGATTCCTCCAGCAGTTATGTCCAGGATTCCTTTAGTGGGTTCGTCTAGACCGTGATAAAATATTTAAATAATAGCTCCTTTGGTCAGACCATGCCCATGGCATTTTCGAAGCATGTTCTTCAGTCGTAACCAAGCGTCGGTTAGACTTTCACATACGAGTTAAGAGAAATTTTCGATTTCAAGTAAAAGATGGTTAAATAACGAAGGTGAAAAGAATCTGTTTATAAAATCTCTTCTCATTTGTTTCCACGATGTTATAGACTCTTCATTAAGTTCGTTAAACCAGGTTTTAGCTTTATCGCATAAGGAAAAAGGAAATATCAAAAGCTTTACGGCTTCGCTTTGAGTTTCACCGTATCTGAACATGTTGCATATTGTGAGAAATTCACGAATGTGGGTCATGCGGATCGGCCCACAGATAACCATCGAATTTATTTTCCCGAATCATATTTAAGTGAGTATTATTGATAACAAAGTTGTCATCAACATCGAGTTGAATATTGGCAGAATTGGAGTTCTCTGGTGGTACAGTCTTAGCACTTTCCCACATAGGCTGATCATCAGGATCGAGAATTCTTTGTTTGGGTTCAACATCCTCTTCAGGTATATTTATAACGACAAAGTCATTAACGATAGGATGTTCGGTGAAAGATTTGTGTTATTCGATCTGAATGAATTCTTTTTGGATAATTTTAAATTTACAAGACCTTTTTATTTTATTTAATTTATATATTAGACTTACTAGTTGTTTTCCGAAAGATAGAGGATTTATACATACGTTAAGCATTTTGCAAAGAGACATTTTTATATATATAATTAAGGTTAATAGGATAATATTCAAAATAAAGTAAATTATTTTCATATATTTTTTTATATATTTTTTTATTTTTATAGATATATATATATATATATATATATATATATATATATATATATATATATATATATATATATATATATATATATATATATTAAATTAATTATATTTAGCAAATAAGGATAAATAAATTAAAGATTTTTTTTATAGGTACGGCGTACTTTAGGAAAAGTGCGCCGACTTTTCTGGAAATTTTATGTTTTTTTTAAATATTATGATAAACTAGATATTATAAATACACAAGGCATATAATCAGATAAAATACAATTCCAAATGATTATAGAAACCTAAGACTAGCAGATTGGGGGTTTTGGTTTTGGTTTTTGAAATAAGATTCTGTTTGTGAAAATTTGCAGAAAGTGCGGCGTACTTGGGTAAAGTACGGCGTACTTCCTGGGTTTTCAGGAAAACCGGCGCACAAATAGGATGTGCGGCGTACTTCCTTAAGAAAAAAAAAGATTTTTTTTTTTCCGTTTGCCAGAAAGCGGTACGGCGAGTTTGAAAATTTTGTGAAACAAAATAGCACCTAAAACAAGCAGCAAACTATAACAACTTAAATAATTCCCTTGCAACGGCGCCAAAAACTTGATGTGTGTTTTCCAAGCTTTAAATTTATAATACTAGAAATACCGTTTTTACTAAAAACAAAAAACGTCGGGAAGTATACCCGTTGTGTATAGTATAGCTTTTAGTAAAGTTTAGGTTCATTAATTGAGATTGAATGTTTTTCACAGTTTGTAATTAAGGTGCTAAGGCTAAGATGATTGTCACGGATCAAATTAACTCCAAAACAAGCATATATCGAATATTGTAAAGAAAGCAATGAAGAGATGATTCAACAAGGAATTAAAGTATGTTTGTTTAGGCAATGATCACTTAGATAATGATGTGTTTGGAATAGTGTTTATAAGTTTAGAGAATAAAGTTATCACAAGTTATAAATCCTTTCGGCCTTTAAATATAACTAGTGATTATATCGATTAATAACAACAAATCCTTTCGGCCTTTATAAGTTATTATAACCAATATATTAGATGGAATGATAGAACACATGTATAGAGAAACCTTGAGGCTCCTATTTTCTTATATCAACATTGTTTTTACCAATTCAATAAACAAAGTATCCAACACTCCTTATCTAAGATCACATATTGCCCAAACAAACCTAAGATTTCCTACTCCTAATCAAAGAAGTAATAAAACACATTATGAACTCAAACAATTCAATAATAATCATATTCAAAGGATAAACAAGATTATACCAAATTCCAAGAGCAAATGATGGTGATTTCACAAGAATTTCAGAAGAATACTTTATTATATTCAAAGCAAAACCCGAAAACTATAAACAATTATGTCACAATCGCTTATAGATTCGAATTACACTTCACTAACCCCTCCTTGGATGGATTAAAATATGGAAATATGGATGAACATCAAGCAAGTTTAACCAAATTCTTCAAGAACACCTCCTAGCTTTGATTCTTCTTATTGTGATGATTGTATTACCAAGGGAGGTTTGGATCAAAGTTTTGTCAAGCCTTTTTCCCCAAAATACCTATTATAAGTGTTACACACGAAGTGGGGAACTATGTGTGAGGATGTGTGAAATGATAGAGCCAAGCCCTCCTTTTATAGGCTACAATCGGGCAGAAGTGCGGCGCACTAATTATTTTGTGCAGCGCACTTAAGGAGTTAATGCACTCAGTATTTATTAGGACTTAGCCATTTCTTTAGGAAATTTGAACAAAAGTGCGTCGCACAAGAAATATTGTGTGGCATACTTGGTGATGGTGGAAAGTACGACGCACTTGTGAAAAGTGCGGCGCACTTTTTTGGTTTCATGGATATTTCTCTTGTAAATTGTATGTGTGATGATTTGATAAGATATATTTCATCCCAAGCACCAAAGAAGGGTATTTATAGGCTATAGATAACTCGGGGACCAAGTTGAGAATGTATGTGGATGTAATTTGGGCTAAGTTCGTGAATTAATTGCCTCTCCATAAAGTATGTTGTACTTATTTGTAAAACCGGCTGCTTTGGTAATAATTCAGCTTGTTAACTTTTTTCAAAGTTGTAGATAGTTGAATTCTCCTAGATTGGCCGCTTGAATCAACTAAAACGGAGTTCGTATGACCGAGTTATGGCCAAAACAGTGAACATGTGTTGGGAGATAATCCAACTTTAGTTATTTCTTCGTTTAAGCTTCAATTCTTCGTGTAATCTTCCGTTTTCTTCCACAACACGTATCATGAACCTAAAGTATAAAATATACTTGATTAAGTACCAGAAGTTCACGAGAAATGATCAAATAAATGAAAATAACGCCGCCAAAAATATGTATAATTTAGGCGTTATCACTTACACTGATTTCTAACACTAAGCCAAATGTCGAGTTCTAATCCTAGCTACTTCACAACACTTCACTTCACTTAACAACTTCACTTCACTACTAACTGCACAACTTCACTCCACTACTCACCACACAACTTCACTACTAACCGCACAATTTCACTTCACTACTAACCGCACAACTTCACTTCACTAAGACGCTACCAAGATCACCACGATCTAACACACATTCCTATGATCACCATGATCTAACACACCTTCCAATGATCACTACGATCTAACT